>JAVKPL010013123.1:0-70470 GCA_032173675.1 Gastrolobium villosum | reverse complement strand
TAAAATAACGGATTCTAATTAATTACAATCAATCCTAATTAATAGGAAATAAAAATGGAAAAATATTTGAATTTGAATTTTGATTTTCTACACTCCCCCTCAAGTTGGGAGGTAAATGCTGATCACTCCCAACTTGGCCCAATCTGCATCTGTATATATTTCAATCATCCTCTTGTGTCCCCTTTTAAAGAACAATCATCGACCAGGGGTGTTTTTGAGGTACTTCAGAATTCTATAAACTGCACTCAGGTGTTTTTCCTTAGGAGAATGCATGAATTGACTAACCATGCTAACTGCAAGTGCAATATGAGGCCGAGTGTGAGATAAGTAGATCAACTTCCCCACCAATCTCTGATACTGCTCTTTGTCAACTTCTTTCCCATCTTCGATTCCCAATTTAATATTGGGTTCAACTGGAGTCTCTGCTGGCTTGCACCCAAGCATTCCTATTTATTGTAATAGGTCTAGAATATATTTCTTCTGAGTTAAATAAATTCCTGCCTTACTTCGAGCAACTTCCATGCCTAGGAAATATTTGAGAGATCCAAGATCCTTCAGTTCAAACTGATTAGCTAAACATTTCTTCAAAGAGCTTATCTCCTCATAATCATTACCTGTGACAATTATGTCATCAACATAAACAATTAGAATAACAATTTTACCACCATTAGAGTGTTTTAAAAATAAAGTGTGATCAGTCTGAGCTTGGAGGAATCCTCTTCCCTTAACAGCTTGAGTAAACTTCTCAAACCACTCTCTAGGAGATTGTTTAAGACCATAGAGAGACTTCTTCAACTTGCATACTGAATCGTCTCCTTTTTCAAAACCAGGTGGTGGATCCATATAAACTTCTTCATGTAGATCACCATTCAAGAAAGCATTCTTTACATCTTATTGTTGCAAGGGACAACCAAGATTTGCAGCAAGTGATAAAAGAACTCGGATAGTGTTAAGCTTGGCAACATGGGAAAATGTCTCTTGATAGTCTATCCCATGAGTTTGAGCGAATCCCTTAGCAACCAATCTGGCCTTATACTTGTTGATGCTGTTATCTGCATTAAACTTTATTGTGAACACCCACTTGCAACCTACTGTTTTCTGTCCTCTGGGTAATGCTACAGACTCCCAAGTTCCATTTTTGTTGAGCGCATCCATTTCTTCAAAGACTGCATTCCTCCATTTTGGATCATCAAGTGCTTATTGGATATTTTTTGGTAATTTTGTACTGTCTAACATAGTGTTGAAAGCACGAAAACCTGGGGACAACTTTTCATATGTGATATGATGAGAAATAGGATGAGCAGTACAAGATCTAGTACCTTTTCGGAGAGCAATAGGCACATCTAGGTTGGCTGTATCAGTGTTGCTGGAACTAAGACTCGAGTCAGAATCTTGGCAGTCTAGAGGCTCCTGAGGTGATTCTCGCCTGCTGTATAGAATTCCATCCTCATTCTATTTATGACCGTAAGGTTCTCATTATAACCCTCTAATTTAAAAGTCATATAATTAGGGTTATTATAGATATTGTGACAACCAAATAATGTTACTACCACATCTTAACCGTTGATTTCCGCCAATCAACGGTTATCATTTATTTTGAATTAATAATTAATTATTGAGCTTGATTTGAAAAATGTTAACCGTTGATTGGCAGAAATCAAAGGTTAAGATGTGGTAGTAACATTATTTGGTTGTCACAATATCCTATCCCTAATACATATATACTAGAATATTACCCGTGTGATGCACGGGGGAAAAAGATCAAAATTTTGTCATTCGCCATGGTTGGTTAATCGCACTGTAGCCGTAGTTGGTTAATCGCAGTGTAAATCTTATACTTACAAAAAATTGTGTTGCTATTTTGTTCTATATTTCAGGTGGAAACAATTACGGCATTGACACAGAACTTTACAAATATCAACCACAAACAAAAATATGCTATTTAGAGGGATAATTAATTTTGCATACAATTATATCATAATTACGTTATAATACACCATGTTAACATGAGGAATGGATATAAAAAAAATGCATACAAATCATTGCTAACTATAACATTCATCAACAAAATCAAGGTAACAATAACACCAAGAAAATATGTATTTAAAAGATCAACTTTTACCTATAATATGAAAACGCTATTCATTCAGTGTCATTTCATAGCAATCATTGGAGAGATGAGTTCAACACTTACTAAACATGTCATTTCCTGTGTGATTTTCGTTCCTTGTGTGAACCAAAAAAAAAGATTGTGTGAACGGGATTTGAATGCAACTTAATCAAATAAGCATGTATGAGTCATATTTTTTTGCTTACATTGCAACAAATGCATATAAACAGAATCAAAACAACTATACTAATCTTTGAGATAAACTTTCATTTATTGCAATCACATTTAAGAAATAATAACAAATAATTATTATTTGCAATGATTTGTGTCTTTAGTATTTAGAATTTTACAAATTTGTATTTACAAAAACTAAAATCAGATTTAAGAATATAATTATAAAAGAAGAAGAATGAAATTTTAATTTAATTATAAAAATGTGTTGGTGGGCCGGCCCTCTGGGCCGAGTCCTGTTTGCCACCTCTAACTATCAGCATGTAAAAGGTTTTTATAGTTGCGTCTATGTTTTTATATTTTAACTCAGAGATGAACTTTCATTTACTACAATCACATTTATAAAAATGAAAAATATACAAATTACTAAAATTTAGATAATAATACAAGAATTGGGACGATGTGCATTTGTGCTCCACCGAGAACGATTAGAATAGAAAAAAAATTACATTTACCAAAAATAAAAATAAAAAATGGTAGAAATCTATCTCCAACAAATATTTTTTGTTATATAACATATCTAATGAGGCTCACTTCTCTTACTCCCCTTCCTCCACGACTATGGTGTCGTCTCCATACTAACAGTAGGAATGTAATTTTTGTTGGTAATGGTAATAGTAAAATATGATTTAAGAGATAGTTACCAAAATAAAAAAAATTCGAGTAGGATTTCTTGGAGATTTGTTCATTAATAATTTCAAATCAACAAGCTCACACGATCTACACGCACCATATGTCCCAAGAGGGACCCAGACACAATTATTAAAGGACAATTAAAATAAATATAAAATAATAGACTATATTAGTGTTATTAAAACTAGGGTTGGCAAAAACCAGTCAACGGGTTGGCTCGTAACCCGCTAAAAATGAGCCGGGTTGAGTGGCAAAAATGAGCTGCCAACCAGAGCCAATTCGTGAAAAAATGAGCCACCCCGCGATTAAAATAGGCCAGCTCGCGAGTTGAGTTTTTTTTAATAAAAAATACTAAATATAATATACAAAAATGGACAAAACCCACGATGTTGTCATCATTTTTCTTCCTTCTCTAAACCTAGGTCCCTAATCTTCTCAAATTCCTGCCATTTTTATATTGTTAGACTGTGTTGGATCTGTTTGGTTCAAATATCTTACCCACTTGGTAGCAAGTGGTTCTGATTGTTTATTGATATTGATGCAAATTTATTGTGAAAAAAATTCGAAACCAAAATATTTTGTTTTTATTTCTCATTTTGTAACCCTTTGTTTAAGCTGATGGAAACCACCTAGCCGATGCATTAATACTACAGTGTCATTTAAATAGGTTGAAAATGAGCCAACTCGAGAGCGATATTTGAGCCAACCCGCGAGCTAATTTTCCAGCCATACACAAAAACTAACGAGTTGCAGCTACTAAGCTTTTTTGAAAAACCTGCTAGGAACTTACCATCTTCGTTCCTTAACAGCCCTCCACAGCCAGCAATTCCATTATCCCTATTTGCAGCACCATCTACATTAAGCTTCAGCCAACCTTTATATGTAGTGCACCAATTAGTCTTTTTCGTACATCTCTGGGAGCTAGTAGCCATACAGTCCTTTCTTCGAGCTTGTATCACATCCCGAAAAAAAGCCACCATTTAAATATTTCTGAAATTTTAAAAAAAATCATCAAATAATAATTTTGTTTAAATAAAAGACAAAAGAATGATTTAAATTAATAATTTCATTTAAATAAGGGAAAAGTGTTTGTCATTTTAAATGACATAAAATTATGTCATTTTAAGAGAGAGATAGACACAAAATGATATTTTTTATTTAAAATTTAAATTTAAAAAAACCACCCACTTTCTTTCCTATGATTTCTATTCCTTGTGTCTATCTCTCTCCTAAAATGACACATCTTATCTCATTTAAAATGAAAAACATCAAACCCTTTAAATAATTATACAAATTATATATTAAGATTTTTTAATAATTTTAATGTTATTATATAACAAAATAATGACATCAAACATGTAAATAGTTGTAAATGAGCACATCATTGTATCTGTATCTAGAAATTCATAAGAATTACTTTAATTTGACTAAATATTAGTATTTAAATCAAAAAACAAGCTTAAGTTTATTTTATTTTTTTGTGTTAATATATAATTTTTGCCGAATCAAAATTTAAAAAAAAAATTTGCAATAAATATTAACGACCCAAAAAGAAGAAATCTTGTCTTACACAATATTCATTTACATAAGCCATATAATAGTCATTTACGTAAACTAATTAAGTCATAATCTGTAACAGCCTGTTACGTACAGGTATTGTTAACATTGATTATGATATTAAGCGCAGTTACAATCACAGTAATTGGGTTAATTAAATTACGGGCAAATTTTTTTTTCTTTTATCATATTCTCTTTTCATATCCATAACCTTTTCCGTAACCAATTAAAACAACACTATAATTGTAAATGCCATACGCGGAAGCATACAGTTTACTAACATCACTAATCTTTCTTTTTATTCAACTCCTTTAAACTCATTAAATTACTTTCATATCTTACCATGTTCTACCCCTTTACATTAGTTACGCGTGGTTTCAAACCACGTACCATGTGGAGTTCTACCCATCAAGATGAACCCCTTTCTTTTAGTCTAAAAAAAAAACTTAAATTTCCAAAATTTACACTGTGGTAATCGATTACCAGTGGGTGGTAATCGATTACCACCTGTCAAAAACGAGACAGTAGCTAAATTTTCACCTCCCCTGTTCTGGTAATCGATTACCAACCTTGGGTAATCGATTACCTCACATGGTAATCGATTACCAAGCCTCAGTAATCGATTACCAGTGAAGACAGTAGCCAAATTTCGTCCCCTGTTGCATGGTAATCGATTACCATGCTTGGGTAATCGATTACTATGCAGCAAAAGTGACAGATTACAGCATTTTAAGCCCAAGAAGGGTTGTGTAATCCATCCCAAACACCTTAGTACTCCACACAACACTTAAACATACTCTAATGTAGGCACTAGGCCCATCAAACATGCATTCTCATTCAATTATGCATCATTTACAAAGTCTTTAATATAATGGCCATTTTACATCCAAATATGGACCATTTTACAACATATTTGCCAAGGCTTCAATACAATGAATGTGGCAATGGACAAGTCCCATGCTCACTCAAATATACAATAGATACTAAAGTCCTACATATACATCAAATTGAAAGAATTCAACATGTAGTCATGAACATACAAAGGCATGGCATTTTCAACATGCACAAGTTCATGATCTAAGTCTAAAGCATAAAACATATGCAATGTGTGTCCCAATCCAATGCTCATCACATGGTGCCTCCAATATGCACCTCATGCTCCACTCTTCCAGGCTCAACCTGACCTGAAATGATGCCCCAAAACACGGGGTGAGATATATAAATATATCTCAGTAAACCAAGGGCCCTGGAGGTTTCTCCACCCCATGGCTCACTCAATGTGCAAATATAACATCATGTAATATGCAAGCAATACAATATCACCAACCAACTGGAGACAACCCAAGAACATCCACGCATGGATTCATGTTCAAGGCTCCATCATATAACTCCCGAGACAATCCTAGAGCTTCTCCCATGGTTGAGAAAACTCCATGGCCAACCCAACCGGAACTCCTCAAGAGACCTATCCGGCGGATGTCCCCCGTTTGGCTCATCCTGGTGTCGCTCCCATGAGTCGACCCCATGGCATCCCAACTGGCACTTCGCCATCGAAATGATCCAGCGGATGTCCAAACCCAACACACGTCAACTGGCCAGTGACCAAACAATTTTTCATACAATCCAAGCAATATGCACACAAGCACATAATCACACAATGCCATAAACACATAATCCAACCACAACCTTCCACTAGGTGTGGTGGAGCACACAAGGGCTAAACCCCAGTTCCAAAGGTTACCTCAACACCGAGCCCATGCTCCATACGTAAGCTCCAAGCTTACCCGCTTCCAAAGCGTCCAAAAGAGGCAACCTAGATAATCCACAACATGATTATCAAACCATTTACAAATCAATCATTTAATCTCAAGTAATCATTCATTTTACTTCAATCTCTTTTATAGATCAAATTACCAAATACATCATGAATCACACATTCTTTCTTCTCATTCCACTATATCACACTATACCATCATCCAATTAAACATCATTTTATATCATACCACATCAAATTCACAACCTTTACATCATTTTTTCCTCCAAACCCCTCAATGGTTCGAATTCTTCAAAGGAGGGTTCTACGAGGTTTTCAATTCCATTTTTAATACACACACTAATCATATAATCATATTATCACTCTATACCAATGGTCCATCATTCAATTATCCAATTACACCACACACCAATTTTCATGAAATCTTCACAAATTTTCCTAAGTTAAAAATCCAACTTTTTCACCAAAATTTATCATAGCATTTCTAGCTTACAAGCATCATTCTAAGGCATTTTCATCTAATAGCATTTTTCCATTTGGGCTCTCTATCATCACACATCTAAGATTAAAGATTCAAAGCATAATTTCTAGATCTACAAAATCAACCACAAAGGTACCACAAATATACTCACCATCAAGTGTATGAACACCACCAAGGCTTCACTAATCCAAAGGAGATCCAAAAACTCCAAAAACTCCAAGAACACAACATGGTTCGGATCTGTCCATGCCCAAAAACGCATCAATGGAGGTGGTTTCATGGCTTGAGAGTACCACCAATGGCTTTAGAAGGTTGTTTGCATCACATTTCAAGCCAAAGATCACTTGATTTGGTTGAGGAATGAGAAAGTTGCAAAGAAAAGAGGTTTTGGAGCCCTTTTGGCCATGGAGGCTGCATCTCACGGGAAAGAAGAGAGGGAGGGGAGAGAAATGTTGTGTAATTGTGACTTTCAAGTCACTTAAACCACCCGCGGGTCCCACACGCGTTTTAACTTTCATCCCGATAAAAATTCTGATCATATATTCTTAATCTACATATTTTTCCAGTCCATGACATATTTTTCTTTCCTCAAAATATTGATAAAAATTTCACACTTATCGGTACACTCATACCGCAGTATTTAACACTTAAAAATCACTATTCATCAATTTTTCCCAAATTTGCCTATTCACTCAATTTTCCGCCCTGATTCCATTTCCAGCATTATTTTTGTCATATTAAATCTCTAACTCCATTTTTCATGCCTCGGTTTACGTTTTTGGCAAATTACCATTTTGCCCTTTTTGCCCATTTTGGCCATATTTCTCTGATTTTCACTAATCCATTAATTCTAACTCATATTCTATCAAATAAATTCACATTTAATTTTCCGAGGTGTTATATTCACCCCACCTTTTAGGAATTTTGTCCGCAAAATCAACTATACACATATGCTAACTCGGGATACAGCCGGAGAATCTCAGTCTCCCGTCCCCAAGCAGCTTCATCAGTGTGCGGACACCAAAATAATTACTTACATTTCCATCTTTTGGCTTTTCTGCCACATTTCACAATAGTCTTGCCTTTCAAAGGCCCAATGGGAGACCTCAAGTCCTTCCCAATCTCAATCTCAACCGGTGACACCACATGTGAACAACCGGAGCGCACCACACAGTTGTGCACTTTCTCTGCTTTACCAAGCCAATTTCTTTCAATTTCTTTTCAATTTCTTTTCAATTTCTTTTCACAAGTCCGGCTACCTCACACATATAGCCCATAATTTCTCTTGGCAGGTTTTCCCACCTAATTAACATATCAACAATCACGCTTATAGGATCATACCACATTCTGTCCAATCTGTGCCACACAGGCAACTATTACTTTCTGACACATTACAGCCACAATTTTCCTTCTTTGATCTTTATTTCTATGAAGTATTAACTCCCGTCATCAATTTTTTCCAATTTTTCTTATTTCACATTAAACTCTGTTATGGAATCTCACAGCCCCTCAGTGCACTTCACCGAGTAATCATCTAATTCACGCTCACTACACTTTTATTTTCTGAGGGATAAATCCCCATTTTTGGCACTTAGCCACAACTCGCATATACACATTTTTCTTTTCTCATGTTCTCAACCTACGGCGTACAATTTCATCTTAGTATTTCATCTTTAACAAGCACCATCCCTGTGCTCAACCTTCAAATCCAACCCTACAGGTTTACCAACTTTCGCCTAAACACAACGGCGAATCACTTCCTCAAGACATTTTACTGGTACTCAATGGACCACACATTACAATTTATACTCTACATCGGCTAATTCCGAGCCTTCATCCATGGATTTACTCATTAATTTCATACACTAGATCATACTTACAATTTCAACTAATCATCTCCAAACTTGACACATAGGTCCATCATTGATTTCTCACATTTAAGGCAATATGCCTAAGGTTTCAACTAACAATTTTCTTTAATTACCGTTCCATCACGTTATCAATTCCACATGTATTTCATTCTATACACCTCACCTTCATCATCATTTCACTTAACCAGTATGTATCACTCCAAGGTCACACATCATCTTTTTCTCATATCTGTCCCATCACATAGGGATTTTCAAAGCCTATTTATCATGCCACTAGGAACTAAATCCATCCTTGTCATCACTTTCATCATTTCATATTGACGATTACACAAATCTCTCGGACTATTCAAAGTACCACTAGCACTCTCAATCATATATCTTGGAACCTAGCCAAGAACAACATTAACATTGTGTATTTTCAACACATCACTCACAATAATTTTGCATCTATACAGCTCCATCCGTAACTCGACCACCAGGGTAAAGATATCAACCTTTTATTTCACCAAATACCATTCTATTTAACAACTAGTATCACACCTTCTCACTTGGCTACATCGCAATTTATCACTTATCAAAATCCTTGGCCACTCAGGCCACCAACTTAGCTTAGCATCTCAACATCACAAGCCTTTCCATAAAACTTTGACTCATTCCATCATCACTAATCAATTTTCCATTCCCTTCACATAGGGTGACAATCCAATAACTCATTTCATAATTTCTGAAAAACCACAATTCCATACTACCACACTTGGTACCCACTCATGCACATCTCCGAGTGCCCAATTTTATAATTCCAACTACCATCTCATGGCACTTCACACATTTCATCATATTAGGCATATTACTGTTCGCTTACAGTTATCCAAATTCACCTCTTGCGTTCCTCACAAGATACAATCCTCTGATGCAATGGGTAAGAACATCCTTAGGTTTAACCCCTCGAGCTCTTGCTGTCCTAAGGGCCCCAGGTGCAATGCCCCACCAATCAGAGAATCTGTCCTTATAATTCACGCAAGAAGAGGTAACATGCCAACGGCTGTACTAACAGTCCCACTAACACAAGGTTCTACCTCACACTACATTACTTATACAAGATAATAATAACCTCCGGGAACATAATCCATACGGAGATAGCCACACAAATAAACACATTCACATCAAATCCGTATATAACGACAAACAGATTCTTATATAGACACATAATGGTATACTAATTATATCTCGCTTTTGCACTATGCACTATAATTTTCCAATATGGTTCTTCTTCTTTTTCAACAGTTTACTCATTTCACTTGACTAGTCATTAGTCTTAGTCCATAGAATAATCATCCTCACATGATTCCAACATCTTTCTCATATTTTGACACAAAACTTTCAATTCATAACAGTACCCATGTTCGGTACAGTCCTAATCCATTGTCCATCATGACTTATAGCAACCATGCTCAACACTGTAGAAGATCCACTTCATTAACATAACATCACTTTTTCTCTCAACATTTCACTATGACACCAAGAGTGCCCTCATTTAACAGTCCATGCATTCTGCGCATCAGGACCACCAGATAAATTCCAATTTCGAGCAGCGCTCGCCTGGGACTTCCAAGAGCAACACCTCTTAGGATTCAATCCACAAGGAAACTCAGGACAATATTAATCGTCACATTACTACCAACATGTGTGCCATGGTATAACTTGCACACCGGGACTCCATCATGAATCCCATACCAAATTGAGCGTCCAATGACACTCCAAAGAGACAATCTCTTCAAACCTTTCCCATCATAGGGAATTTCAGTTGTAAAATTTTTCTTTTACCCACGAGTTTACTAACCCAAAACAACACAAATATACATTTAGGCACCCCGGCCTTCACAAAACATATATATATACTTATTCACATATTAGCACTTAGCCATATCATCCAATTTGCAATGCTCCACAACATTATGGAAGCATATTAGTACCATTACTACACCACACTCAGTTATGTTTTCTCACTTCACATTTGTCAAGTCCACCCGTCCTTAACTTATGGACTCTCATACTTTCAATCAAATTCATCCAATGCCTTACATGGCAATTTCCTCAACTTCTTATATTTTACTTTCTACACATATGATATCCTCACTTAGATTAAGCCAACATTAACTCATCATGGACTAAAGTCCCACTTTCAACATTGAATTTATCCAACACATCATTTCCATAGTTCTTTTAAGTTACTCACACTCCTCAATCCAAATTTTGAAACTTCAATTTATTTCTTCATCCAAGCATCTTAAGTCATCCATGTGTACGCCCTCATCAAGGGTCTTACAACCTTATTATTTTACCCTAAGGTACCCACATTACATCTAAACACTCATATTCAAATCTTCACGAATTCATCGGGGTTCCAATTCCCCACCATGTCAAAGATATACCACTAATTCCCACATATACTCAATTGTTCTAACTCCCCATACATTAGGAAAGACTACCAACATCACCATACCAATATCAACTCAATTCAATCATTCTTACTCACCATAAGACCACATATTCAACTATGGTAGCATTCTACCCAAAATGGTTATACATCTTATATCAATTCATTCTCACTAAGTCCTCAAACATCAAATTTACTTACTAACATATCCATTCGTGGGGCAGTCAACACTGCACCCACCACCTTAGCCTAAGGACTGGCATTGGTGCTCCAGGGTTGTCACGAAGGCATCTTATACTGACCACACATTGAACACGAAGAAATGGGTTGATCAGGCCCAAACTAAGGAATCACATGTGTAGCAGTCAATAAGTGTCTACGTACAACTATACAGCACTCACCTCACTTATACAATCATCAGAGTTCCCTAAAGAAACTGCTCTGATACCATAAAATGTAACAGCCCGTTACGTACCGGTATTGTTAACATTGATTATGATATTAAGCGCAGTTACAATCACAGTAATTGGGTTAATTAAATTACGGGCAATTTTTTTTTTCTTTTATCATATTCTCTTTTCATATCCATAACCTTTTCCGTAACCAATTAAAACAACACTATAATTGTAAATGCCATACGCGGAAGCATACAGTTTACTAACATCACTAATCTTTCTTTTTATTCAACTCCTTTAAACTCATTAAATTACTTTCATATCTTACCATGTTCTACCCCTTTACATTAGTTACGCGTGGTTTCAAACCACGTACCATGTGGAGTTCTACCCATCAAGATGAACCCCTTTCTTTTAGTCTAAAAAAAAACTTAAATTTCCAAAATTTACACTGTGGTAATCGATTACCAGTGGGTGGTAATCGATTACCACCTGTCAAAAACGAGACAGTAGCTAAATTTTCACCTCCCCTGTTCTGGTAATCGATTACCAACCTTGGGTAATCGATTACCTCACATGGTAATCGATTACCAAGCCTCAGTAATCGATTACCAGTGAAGACAGTAGCCAAATTTCGTCCCCTGTTGCATGGTAATCGATTACCATGCTTGGGTAATCGATTACTATGCAGCAAAAGTGACAGATTACAGCATTTTAAGCCCAAGAAGGGTTGTGTAATCCATCCCAAACACCTTAGTACTCCACACAACACTTAAACATACTCTAATGTAGGCACTAGGCCCATCAAACATGCATTCTCATTCAATTATGCATCATTTACAAAGTCTTTAATATAATGGCCATTTTACATCCAAATATGGACCATTTTACAACATATTTGCCAAGGCTTCAATACAATGAATGTGGCAATGGACAAGTCCCATGCTCACTCAAATATACAATAGATACTAAAGTCCTACATATACATCAAATTGAAAGAATTCAACATGTAGTCATGAACATACAAAGGCATGGCATTTTCAACATGCACAAGTTCATGATCTAAGTCTAAAGCATAAAACATATGCAATGTGTGTCCCAATCCAATGCTCATCACATGGTGCCTCCAATATGCACCTCATGCTCCACTCTTCCAGGCTCAACCTGACCTGAAATGATGCCCCAAAACACGGGGTGAGATATATAAATATATCTCAGTAAACCAAGGGCCCTGGAGGTTTCTCCACCCCATGGCTCACTCAATGTGCAAATATAACATCATGTAATATGCAAGCAATACAATATCACCAACCAACTGGAGACAACCCAAGAACATCCACGCATGGATTCATGTTCAAGGCTCCATCATATAACTCCCGAGACAATCCTAGAGCTTCTCCCATGGTTGAGAAAACTCCATGGCCAACCCAACCGGAACTCCTCAAGAGACCTATCCGGCGGATGTCCCCCGTTTGGCTCATCCTGGTGTCGCTCCCATGAGTCGACCCCATGGCATCCCAACTGGCACTTCGCCATCGAAATGATCCAGCGGATGTCCAAACCCAACACACGTCAACTGGCCAGTGACCAAACAATTTTTCATACAATCCAAGCAATATGCACACAAGCACATAATCACACAATGCCATAAACACATAATCCAACCACAACCTTCCACTAGGTGTGGTGGAGCACACAAGGGCTAAACCCCAGTTCCAAAGGTTACCTCAACACCGAGCCCATGCTCCATACGTAAGCTCCAAGCTTACCCGCTTCCAAAGCGTCCAAAAGAGGCAACCTAGATAATCCACAACATGATTATCAAACCATTTACAAATCAATCATTTAATCTCAAGTAATCATTCATTTTACTTCAATCTCTTTTATAGATCAAATTACCAAATACATCATGAATCACACATTCTTTCTTCTCATTCCACTATATCACACTATACCATCATCCAATTAAACATCATTTTATATCATACCACATCAAATTCACAACCTTTACATCATTTTTTCCTCCAAACCCCTCAATGGTTCGAATTCTTCAAAGGAGGGTTCTACGAGGTTTTCAATTCCATTTTTAATACACACACTAATCATATAATCATATTATCACTCTATACCAATGGTCCATCATTCAATTATCCAATTACACCACACACCAATTTTCATGAAATCTTCACAAATTTTCCTAAGTTAAAAATCCAACTTTTTCACCAAAATTTATCATAGCATTTCTAGCTTACAAGCATCATTCTAAGGCATTTTCATCTAATAGCATTTTTCCATTTGAGCTCTCTATCATCACACATCTAAGATTAAAGATTCAAAGCATAATTTCTAGATCTACAAAATCAACCACAAAGGTACCACAAATATACTCACCATCAAGTGTATGTACACCACCAAGGCTTCACTAATCCAAAGGAGATCCAAAAACTCCAAAAACTCCAAGAACACAACATGGTTCGGATCTGTCCATGCCCAAAAACGCATCAATGGAGGTGGTTTCTTGGCTTGAGAGTACCACCAATGGCTTTAGAAGGTTGTTTGCATCACATTTCAAGCCAAAGATCACTTGATTTGGTTGAGGAATGAGAAAGTTGCAAAGAAAAGAGGTTTTGGGGCCCTTTTGGCCATGGAGGCTGCATCTCACGGGAAAGAAGAGAGGGAGGGGAGAGAAATGTTGTGTAATTGTGACTTTCAAGTCACTTAAACCACCCGCGGGTCCCACACGCGTTTTAACTTTCATCCAGATAAAAATTCTGATCATATATTCTTAATCTACATATTTTTCCAGTCCATGACATATTTTTCTTTCCTCAAAATATTGATAAAAATTTCACACTTATCGGTACACTCATACCGCAGTATTTAACACTTAAAAATCACTATTCATCAATTTTTCCCAAATTTGCCTATTCACTCAATTTTCCGCCCTGATTCCATTTCCAGCATTATTTTTGTCATATTAAATCTCTAACTCCATTTTTCATGCCTCGGTTTACGTTTTTGGCAAATTACCATTTTGCCCTTTTTGCCCATTTTGGCCATATTTCTCTGATTTTCACTAATCCATTAATTCTAACTCATATTCTATCAAATTAATTCACATTTAATTTTCCGAGGTGTTATATAATCTAACATTTGATATATAATTTTTTTAAATAAAAATTACATGCTATTTGATCCAATAGGGCTAGTTGATTTTACGGAAATGGATCATCTCATGTGTAATTTAACATGATCATGACATGTGGGAGAATCTTAACCATTAATAATTAAATCAACGATGATGATTGTATAACTTCTTATCCTTATATTTTTTCTCTCTCATCTCTTTTCACCATTAATTCACCAATATATGATTATGATTGCCCACATCACATGATCATGTTAATTAGTATAGGAGAAGATCCGCTCCTCATTTTATATTTTGACGGGTTAACCTCGGTTTCAACCCATCACGTGTAAAACCTTCTCTTACCCTTTCTCTCGCTCTTATATAAGTTTCTTTTCCTGGAAACTTTGCAAAACACAATCAATCACGCATCCCAAATTTTCTCGAGAAAATTTTCAGCTTTCCTTTGCGCTTAACACTGGTTTTTCTATTCTTCCTTCTTGTTTTGCCAATTTTTCTTGCCATTTTTTCTTCCGGTAAATGGCATTGAGGGGTTTGTTTGAAGCGGTTCCTGTGCCAAAGTCCATGGTGACGAGTCCTATTAGATCAAAACCTATTCACAATTTCACGTTCCCTTCCCCTTTCTTGAAGTGGGGAACCCAGAGCGGCATCAATTTCACTAGCCCTTACTGCGCCGGAGTTCCTAGCTACGGTGATCAGCGTTGTTCCGAGTCAAAGACTGTGGAATCAATGGCGATTGAGGATGATTTCATGGAGATTGAGGATGATTTCATGGAGATTGACGATGATTTCATGGTGATTGAGGATGATTTCATGGAGATTCAATATACATTAATTGCTTGTTCTCCTTTGTAGCTAGAGCATTTGGTTGCTGCCATTTTTTATTTTTATTTTTGATAAATGTAAATTTTTTTTTCTATTCTAATCTTTCTCGGTGGAGCACAAGTGCACATCGTCCCAATTTTTGTATTATTATCTAAATTTTAGTAATTTATAAATTTGCCATTTATATTTTTGAATGTTATAAATATATATGGCAAATTTATAAATTACTAAAATTTAAATAATAATACAAAAATTGGGACGATGTGCACTTGTGCTCCACCGAGAAGGATTAGAATAGAAATTTTTTTTTACATTTATCAAAAATAAAAATAAAAAATGACAGCAACCAAATGCTCTCGCTACAAAGGAGAACAAGAAATTAATGTATATGGAATCTCCATGAAATCATCCTCAATCACCATGAAATCATCCTCAATCTCCTTGAAATCATCCTCAATCTCCATGAAATCGTCCTCAATCTCCATTGATTCCTCAGTCTTTGACCCGGAACAACGCTGACCACCATAGCTAGGAACTATGGCGCCGTAAGGGCTAGTGAAATTGATGCCGCTCTAGGTTCCCCACTTCAAGAAAGGGGAAGGGAACGTGAAATTGTGAAGAGGTTTTGATCTCATGGGACTTGATGCTCACCGGCAAGTGTACCTATCGCACAAGTAATATATAAGTAAGTAAAGTATCATCTCCACAGGGATTGGGATCGAACATCAAATAACCGTGTTCTTTAAGAATTGAAGAGTTCAAAAGGTTTGTGACAAATAATGTCGATTTGGATGAAATTAAAAGTAAAGATTTAATTTTGGGATTTTTCTATGAAGAATAAAATATTAAAGATGAGAAGTGATTTGTAGAAAAAAGGGATGAGAAAAGTATTGTAGTCAGGATACACTCACCAAATGATTCTCACTTCTTACTCTGGATTGACTTACGATATTCATTTATAAAATTACTCGGATAAATTATTATATAAAAACATTAATAGTTAACCCTCAATTCCTTGCAAGGTTAACCCTTTAAACCCAATTGGAACCCCAATTCCTTGCAATGTTCCTTATGGTATTAAGCAATGAACTCAATAATTTAGGCATCCGCAATTCAATACACATCTATTACTAGCATGCATACGAACCGTTATCTTACCCCCTTTCAAGATCAAAACCCCAATATTCCTATCTAGGGTTCTAACCCTCAGACATCATCTACTATTAGATTGATCAATTCTAATAAAGAAAATAGAAATTTCGCGCAGAGTAATGATAAAGATAATTATATAAATGAAAAACCATAAATCAATCCGTTGTAACAAGGGTTCACATAGGGCTCGTGACCCTAACTACAATAAAAAGAGATCTAGCCAACCATTGACATGACTGATCTCCAAAAAGAAAACATAAACTAATTAAAAAGGAGAAAGAAAAAGAAGAAGAAGAACGAAGAACGAGACTCTAAGCACGAGGCTTGTTTCTCTCCAAAAGTGTCTGAATGGAATACCGGGGAATGTGTGAAGAGTACCCCTTTATATAGCCACCAATTAGTGTTTCCTCGCAATTCCCGAAAGTGCCCCTCTGGTGAAACGTATAACGGAAGAATTAAATTACAACTTATTACGTATAACGGAAGAATTAAATTACAACTTATTACTTATTACGTATAACGGAAGAATTAAATTAAAACAGATTTAAATTCAAATTTCAATTCAATAGTGGCGCGACCCTCTGGCGCCTTGTTTGGTCTCTCGTGCGGTCTTCCCTTCCTTGTGTTTTTTTCAAATTTTTGAATCTCTTTCACACTATAACTTATAGAAATCATATAAAAAATGAGAAATAAACAAAAAATGGAAAAACTAAATAATAAAAGCAATTAAAAAATAAAAACTGCTCTTTTATGATTAAATTCCTATTATTTTTGGCTTGGAAAACATAACTTGCCAGAGGCACATCAGGACTTCGGCGTTTACCGGTGGTGAGCGCAAAGGAAAGCTGAGAATTTTCTCGGGAAAATTTGTGATGCGTGATTGATTGTGTTTTGCAAAGTTGCCAGGAAATGAAACTTATATAAGAGTGAGAGAAAGGGTAAGAGAAGGTTTTACACGTGATGGGTTGAAACCGAGGTTAACCTGTCAAAATGTAAAATGAGGAGCGGATCTTCTCCTATACTAATTAACATGATCATGTGATATGGGCAATCATAATCATATATTGGTGAATTAATGGTGATAAGAGATGAGAGAGAAAAAATATAAGGATAAGAAGTTATACAATCATCATTGTTGATATAATTATTAATGGTTAATATCCTCCACATGACATGATCATGTTAAATTACACATGAGATGATCCATTTCCGTAAAATCAACTAGCCCTATTGGATCAAATAGCATGTAATTTTTATTTAAAAAAAATTATATATCAAATGTTAGATTATGACTTAATTAGTTTATGTAAATGACTATTATATGGCTTATGTGAATGAATATTATGTAAGACAAGATTTTTTCTTTTAGGGCCGTTAATATTTTATTGTAATTTTTTTTTTAACTTTTGATTCGGCAAAAATTATATATTAACAAAAAAAATAAAATAAACTGAAGCTTGTTTTTTGATTTAAATACTAATATTTATTCAAATTAAAGCAATTCTTATGAAATTCTAGATACAGATACAATGATATGCTCATTTACAACTATTTACATGTTTGATGTCATTATTTTGTTATATAATAACATTAAAATTTTTAATAAATCTTAATATATGATTTGTATAATTATTTAAAGGGTTTGATGTTTGTCATTTTAAATGACATAAGTTATGTCTTTTTAGGAGAGAGATAGACACAAGGAATTGAAATCATAGGAAAGAAAGTGGGTGGTTTTTTTAAATTTAGATTTAAAATAAAAAATATTATTTTGTGTCTATATCTCTCTTAAAATGACATAACTTTATGTCATTTAAAATGACAAACACTTTTCCCTTATTTAAATGAAATTATTAATTTAAATCATTCTTTTGTCTTTTATTTAAATGAAATTATTATTTGATGATATTTTTAAAATTTCAGAAATATTTAAATGCTGGCTTTTATCCGGGATGTGATACAAGCTCGAAGAAAGGACTGTATGGCTACTAGCTCCCAGAGATGTACGAAAAAGACTAATCGGTGAACTACAGATAAAGGTTGGCTGAAGCTTAATGTAGATGGTGCTGCAAATATGGATAATGGAATTGCTGGCTGTGGAGGGCTGTTAAGGAATGAAGATGGTAAGTTCCTAGGAGGCTTTTCAAAAAAGCTTACTTGCTGCAACTCGTTAGTTTTTGTGTATGGCTCGAAAATTAGCTCGCGGGTTGGCTCAAAAATTGCTCTCGAGTTGGCTCGTTTTCAACCTATTTAAATAACACTGTAGTATTAATGCATCAGCTATGTGGTTTCCATCAGCTTAAACAAAGGGTTACAAAATGAGAAATAAAAGCAAAATATTTTGGATTCGAATTTTCTTCACAATAAATTTGCATCAACATCAATAAACAATCAGAACCACTTGCTACCAAGTGGGTAAGATATTTGAACCAAACAAATCCAGCACAGCCTAACAATATAAAAATGGCTGGAATTTGAGAAGATTAGGGACCTATGTTTAGAGAAGGAAGAAAAATGGTGGCAACATCGTGGGTTTTGTCCATTTTTGTATATTATATTTAGTATTTTTTTATAATAAAAAAACTCAACTCGCGAGCTGGCCTATTTGAATTGCGGGGTGGCTCATTTTTTCACGAATTGGCTCGGGTTGGCAGCTCATTTTTGCCACTCAACCCGGCTCATTTTTAGCGGGTTATATAACACCTCGTATATTTAAATGTGAATTTTTATATTATAATGTGAAATGAAAGTTGGTGGATTAGTGAAAATCCAAGGATTATGGCCAAAATGGGCAAAAAGGGCAAAATGGTAATTGACCAGCCGTGCATTCTGAGGCAAAAATACTGAGTTAGAGATTTCATATGACAAAAGTAATGTTGGAAATGGAATCAGGGCGGAAAATTGAGTGAGTAGGCAAATTTGGGAAAAATTGATGAATAGTGAATTTTAAGTGTTAAATACTGTGGTGTGAGTGTACCGATAGGTGTGAAATTTTTATCAATATTTTGGAGAAAGAAAAATATGTCATGGACTGGAAAAATATGTAGATTAAGAATTTATGATCGGAATTTTTATCGGGATTAAAGTTAGATCGCGTGTGGGACCCGTGTGACCGAAGTCACTTAGCCTCCCACCCTTTTCTCTTTCTCTTTCCTTCCTTTTTTCCTTCTTCTTCGTGCGCCCCCTGCAAGAAGGAACCAAAACACCATTTCTTCTTCCTTTTGCCATTTTCTCTATTCTTCACCAAATCGCTTGATTCCGGTGTTGAAATCTATTGTAAACAACCTTCTAGATCCATTGGTAACACTTACAAACCTTGAATCCATCTCTTGGCTGCGTTTTTTGGCCAAAAACAGATCCGACCCATAGTGTTCTTGGAGCTTCTTGGAGTTTTTGGTCTTCTTATGGTTTAGTGAAGCCTTGGTGGTGAACATACAACACATTGTGAGTATATTTGTGGTATTCTTGTGGTTGATTTCATAGATCTAGGAATTTATGCTCTAAACCTTTAATTTTAGATGTGTGATGATAGAGAGCCCAAATGGAAAAATGCTATTAGATGAAAAGGCCTTAGAATCATGCTTGTAAGCTAGAAATGCTATGATAATTTTTGGTGAAAAAGATAGGTTTTTAACTTAGGAAAATTTGAGGAATTTTCATGAAAAATGAGTTTTGGTGTAATTTGGATTTGATGATTGTTGTAGGGTGCCTCACACGGACGTGATTGTGAAAGGTTGATTTGGAGCATACGTTGGAACGGATTGGCTAGTGTTGAGGTAAACCCTTGGAACTTGGGTTTAATCCCTAGTGTGCTCCACCACACCTAGTGGAAGGTTGTGGTTGGATTATGTGTTTATGGCATTGTGTGATTGTGTGCTTGTATGCATATTGCTTGGATTGTATGAAAAATTGTTTGGTCACTGGCCAGTTGACGTGTGTTGGGTTTGGACATCCGCTGGATCATTTCGATGGCGAAGTGCCAGTTGGGTATGCCATGGGGTCGACTCATGGGAGCGACACCAGGATGAGCCAAACGTGGGACATCCGCCGGATAGGTCTCTTGAGGAGTTCCGGTTGGGTTGGCCATGGAGTTTTCTCAACCATGGGAGAAGCTCTAGGATTGTCTCGGGAGTTATATGATGGAGTCCTTGAACATGAATCCATGCGTGGATGTTCTCGGGTTGTCTCCAGTTGGTTGGTGATATTGTATTGCTTGCATATTACATGATGTCATATTTATACATTTGAGTGAGCCATGGAGTGGAGAGAGCCTCTAGCTCCATTGGTTTACTGATTGGGGGACCACATTTCAGGTCACTATGAGCCGGGAGGAGCTTCGGGCAAGAAGCCCGCTTAGTGGACTGTGGATTGCATAGGGTGCATGGAGCTTTCATGACATTTTGGAGGAGTTATGGAGTGCACATAGCATGTCATTAGTATTTTGAGACTTAGGTCATGAACATATTGCATGATGTTATTGCCATGCTTTTTGTAGTGTTCATGATGGTATACTAAGTCTTGGTTATTGTTTATTATTCATGACATGGATAATTGTATATTTTGAGTGAGCATGGGACTTGTCCATTGCCACATTCATTGCACTTGAAGTCTTGGTGATTCATGTTGTAAAAATGGTCCATATTTGTATGTAAATGGCCATTACTTTGAGGACTTTGTAATGATGTATGTTTTAAGGAAATTGCATGATGGAAGGGCCTAGAGCCTACATTAGGATGTGTTTAAGTGTGGTGTGGAGTACCAAGGTGTTAGGGATGGATTACACAACCTTTCTTGGGCTTAAAATGCTGTAATCTGTCACTTTTGCTGCATAGTAATCGATTACCCAAGCATGGTAATCGATTACCATGCAACAGGGGACGAAAAATTAGCTACTGTCTTCACTGGTAATCGATTACTGAGGCTTGGTAATCGATTACCATGTGAGGTAATCGATTACCCAAAGTTGGTAATCGATTACCAGAACAGAGGAGGTCAAAATTTGGCTACTGCCTCATTTTTGACAGGTGGTAATCGATTACCACCCACTGGTAATCGATTACCACAGTGTAATTTTCGAAAATTCAGGTTTTTCTAGACTAAAAGAAAAGGGCTTAACTTGGTGGGTAGAACTCCAAATGGTACGTGGTTTGAAACCACGCGTAGATAACGTAAAGGACTACAGCTTGGTAAAATGTGAGGGTAAGATGGTGAGTTTAAATGAATTGAATAAAAAGAAGGATTAATGATGTTAGTAAAATGTATGATTCCGCGAATTGCATTTACAATTATAGTGTGGTTTTAATTGATTACGGAAAATGTATTGATGTAAAAAAAAGGAATATGATAAAAGAAAAATTTGCCCGTAATTTAATTAACCCAATCACTGTGATTGTAACTGCGCTTAATATCATAATCAATGTTAACAATACCGGTGTACAACGGGCTGTTACATTTTATGGTATCAGAGCAGTTTTGTGAGGGAACTCTGATTGTTTGTGTATGTTGTATCTTGTGTGCCATAGCTATCTGTGAACTATTTATGATTAATGTATATGTGATTCCTCAGTGTGGGTCTGATCAACTCATTCCTTTGTGTTACATGTACAGATATCATGAGTAGGGCGCGTGGTCGCCGTGGGGCACGTGGTGCAGGTCCTTTGCCACCGGATCCGGTCACTGCAGTCCTGAATGCTCTGCAGGCGGAGACGGCTGCAAATAGAAATATGACTGAAAACCTGATGAAGACCAATCAGGATATGATGCAGGCCTTTATGGCTGAGATGAGGGCGGATAGAGATCGTCCTAGGAGGGATAATTCACCTCCACACACGGCTACGGTGACTCCTACTCCGACGCCATCTGTTACTCCTCAACAGGGGGAGAGTGGGGCTAGTCACCACACTGGTGAGGCTAGTCATCATACTACGGACCCTAGCTATTTTCCTGATCCGTCGTCTGTTGCCCAATCTACTGGGGCTGCGGGGCAGGTGCTTGATAATGCTGATGATGAGCGTAGGCTCATATCTTTTAGGAAACATAAGCCACCCGCATTTCTGGGGTCAAGGGACCCAAAGGAGGTTACTGCTTGGTTGAGGGGAATGGATAAGATTTTCCAAGTGATGAGATGCCAAGATCCGCAGAAGTTATTATATTCTGTTTATATGCTGGAGGGTGACGCCCAGGAGTGGTGGGACAATGTGTCTCGCCCATATGTTATTCAAGGAGAGGTTATCTCTTGGACTATGTTCGAAGGTTTATTTCATGAAGAATATTTTTCCCGTGATGTTCGGGAGGCAAAGCAAGGTGAATTTGATAGCCTTGTACAGGGAGTCATGACTGTGGATGCCTATGTGGCAAAATTTAACGAACTTGTCAAGTTTGCAAACTATGGAGGTACTCTACCTACTCCGGAGTTCTTGTCAGCTAAATTCCAAAGAGGGCTGAATGAAAAGATTGCTAAGAGGATGTCTAATACTGCGGTGAGAAACTTTGCTGACTTGGTGACCCAATGCAAGAGGGTCGAGACTGTTTATGGGAGGTATCCAAAATCGGATAAGGTAAAGGAACAAGATGTTAAGAGGACACCTGGTCCTTCTGGAAATACTAATAGAGGAGGTTTTAATAATAACAGGGGTAGGGGGTTGCATGTAAGGCAGCCTCCTGGTCAATTCAAGAGGGGTGGAAACACTGGTGGTGGTGGTGCTGCGGACAGATATTTTACCCCACGATGTGGGAAGTGTGGGAAATACCACAAAGGTGTATGTGGTGCTGGTCCGTTGTCATGTTTTAAGTGTGGTCGGAATGGCCACTTTGCTAGGGAGTGTCCGTCTTCTTCGGGGCAGGCTGCGAATCTGCAGGCCTTGCCGGCAGCTACTACTACTGCTACTCCTACTGCTGCTGTTCCTACTGTGGGACGAGTATATACTACTAATGCTCAACATACTGAAAAGGCTCCGAATTTGGTAAAAGGTATAATTTTCCTCTCTAATGTTGATTTGTCTGTGTTGTTTGATTCGGGAGCTACACATTCATTTGTGGCGGACTACGTGGCTAAGGCGTTGGACTTAAAGGTGACACGAATGGTTCCTCCGATGCGTATTACTACCGCTACAGGAGAGGTTAGTGAATCGTCTTGGATTTGCGAAGATGTGAAGTTCACCTATTTAGGCAGGGGTTACACCATTGATTTAATTATCTTACCCCTGGCCTCTGTCAATTTGATTTTGGGGATGGATTGGTTGTCTCGGAACTGCGCAATGATTGATTGCTGCGGAAAGAGGTTGTTGCTATCTCACGAGAGGCCGTCTATTTGTCCGTCTTTGTATTTGTCTGTCAGTCAAACTGTGAAAGCCTGGAAGGCTGGAGATTTGGGTTATGTCCTTTTGGGCGGATTGGTGGGTGACAAAAAGGAGAAGATTGCTTCTATTCCGGTAGTTAATGAGTTTGAGGATGTATTTCCGGATGAGATACCGGAATTCCCGCCTGAGAGAGAGATTGAATTCTCGATTGATTTATTGCCTGGTGTGGGGCCGATTTCCTTGGCTCCATACCGGATGTCGCCACTTGAGTTGGCCGAGTTGAAGAAACACATTGAAGAATTATCTGCAAAGGATTTTATTAGGCCGAGTGTGTCTCCGTGGGGAGCACCGGTGATATTTGTGAAGAAAAAGGATGGTAGCATGAGATTGTGCACTGACTACCGACAGTTGAATAAAGTGACTATTAAGAACCGGTACCCGTTGCCGCGCATTGATGATTTATTAGATCAGTTGAGGGATGCCTGTGTGTTTTCGAAGATTGATCTCCGGTCCGGATATCACCAGATTCGGATTAAACCGGAGGATGTACCTAAAACAGCTTTCCGATCCAGATATGGACATTTTGAATATCAAGTGATTCCTTTTGGGCTTACTAATGCCCCCGCAGTGTTCATGGACTATATGAACCGCATCTTTAAACCGTATTTGGACCAGTTCGTGATTGTATTTATTGATGACATCTTGATCTACTCTAAGAGTAGAGAGGAGCACATTGACCATTTGAGGACTGTGTTGCAGGTGTTGAAAGATAAGAAGTTATATGCTAAACCGTCTAAGTGTGAATTCTGGTTGTCTGAGGTGCAATTTTTAGGTCATGTTATTTCTGCAAATGGTGTTGCAGTGGATCCAAGCAAGATTGAAGCGGTAAGTGACGGGGAACGACCTAAGACTGTGACCGAGATTAGAAGTTTTCTGGGGCTTGCTGGCTATTATCGCTGATTTATACAGGGATTTTCTGCAATGGTTCTACCGTTGACTCGATTGACACGAAAGGATACTCCTTTTGTGTGGACCCAGGAATGTGAGGACTGTTTTCTGCTACTTAAAGAAAAGTTGACCACTGCTCCGGTGTTGACTCTACCTGATCCGGAGGGTGAGTTTGTGTTATATTGTGATGCTTCTAAGAAAGGTTTAGGGAGCGTACTGATGCAGGAAGGAAAAGTAATTGCATATGCGTCTAGGCAGTTAAGGCCACATGAAGAAAATTATCCGACGCATGACTTGGAACTGGCTGCTATTGTGTTTGCCTTGAAAATTTGGAGGCACTTTCTGTATGGGATGAAATTTGCTGTGTTCAGCGACCATAAAAGCTTAAAATATTTATTTGATCAGAAGGAGCTGAATATGAGGCAGCGTAGATGGGTTGAATTCTTAAAAGACTATGACTTTGAGCTGAAATACCACCCGGGAAAGGCTAATGTTGTGGCAGATGCATTGAGTAGGAAGTCTGTCAATTTATCTCATATGATGATGTGGGACAATGAAGTGATTGAGCAATTTCGTGATATGAAAATAACGGATTTCTTTGCAGGGAGAATGTGTGATATAACACCTCAAGTATTTAAATGTTTATTTTAATGTCATATTGTGAAATGGAAGTTGATGGATTAGTGAAAATCCAAGGATTATGGCCAAAAAGGGCAAAAAGGGCAAAATCGTAATTTGCCAACCGTGTGTTAGGAGGCTTAAATACTGAGTTAGAGATTTCAAATGACAAAAATAAGGTTGAAAATGGAATCAGGGCGAAAAATTGAGTAAATAGGCAAATTTGGGAAAAATCGATGAATAGTGATTTTTAAGTGTTAAAATACTGAGTTGTGAGTGTACCGATAGGTGTGAGATTTTTATCATTATTTTGGAGAAATAAAAATATGTCATGGACTGGAAAAATATTTAGATTAAGGATTTGTGATCGGAAATTTTATCGGAGTTAAAGTTAGATCGCGTGTGGGACCCGTGTGACCGAAGTCACTTGGCCCCACCTCCTTTTCTTTCCTCTTTCCTTCTCTTTTTCTTTGTCTTGCGCGCTCACAGTGGGAGGAGAAGCCATTTCCACCATTTTCTTCATCTTTTCACCATTTCTTCGTTTCTCCACCGAATCGCTTGATTTTGGTGTTGAAATCTATCGTAAACAACCTTCCAAAGCCATTGGTAGTACTTAGAAGCCTTGAATCCATCTCTTTGGCCACGTTTTGAGCAAAGTCAGATCCGACCCATTGGAGGTTTTTGAGATTTCTTGGAGTTTTGAGCTTCAAATGGTTTAGTGAAGCCTTGGTGGTGATCATACTACCCATTGTAAGTATATTTGTGGTCTTTTGATAGTTGAATTCTTAGATCTATGAATATGTGTTCAAATCTTTGAGTTTAGATGTGTGATGATAGAGAGCCCAAATGCAAAAATGCTATTAGATGAAAAGGCCTTAGAATCATGTTTGTAAGCTAGAGATGCTATGTTAAATTTTGGTGAAAAATCTAGGTTTTTAACTTAGAGAATTTTGAGGAATTTTGATGAAAAATGAGTTTTTGTGTAATTGGGATTTGATGATTGTTGTAGGGTGCCTCACACGGTTGGAATTGTGAAAAGTTGAATTGGAGCATACGTTTGGAACGGATTGCTAAGTGTTAAGGTAAACTCTTGGAACTTGGGTTTAATCCCTAGTGAGCTCCACCACACCTAGAGGAAGGTTGTGGTTGGATTTTGTAGTGATGACATGATGTGTTTTGTGCTTGTATGCATATTGCTTGTGTTTTGTGAAAATTGTTTGGTCACTGGCCAGTTGACGTGTGTTGGGTTTGGACATCCGCTGGAACATTTCGATGGCGAAATACCAGTTGGAATGCCATGGGGTCGACTCATGGGAGCGACACCAGGATGAGCCAAACGTGGGACATCCGCCGGATAGGTCTCTGAGGAGTTCCGGTTGGGTTGGCCATGGAGTTTTCTCAACCATGGGAGAAGCTCTAGGATTGTCTCGGGAGTTATATGATGGAGTCCTTGAACACGAATCCATGAATGGATGTTCTTGGGTGTCTCCAGGTGGATGGTGATATTGATTTACTTGCATGCCATATTATGTCATTTTGATACATTTTAGTGAGCCATGGAGTGGAGAGAGCCTCTAGCTCCATTGGTTTACTGAGATATATCCGTATATCTCACCCCGTGTTTGGGGGACCACATTTCAGGTCACTATGAGCCGGGAGGAGCTTCGGGCAAGAAGCCCGTATAGTGGACGTTGGATGGGCATGCGGTGCATTGGATTGCATGGCTTTTTGGAGGAGTTTATGGAGTGCACATAGCATACCATTAGTATTTTGAGACTTAGGTCATGAACATATTGCATGATGTCATTTTCCATGCTTTTGTTAGTGTTCATGGTCATATGCTAAGTCTTGATTATTGTTTTAGTATTCATGGCATGGATAACTGTATATTTTGAGTGAGCATGGGACTTGTCCATTGCCACATTCATAGCCTTGAAGTCTTGATATGTATTGTTGTAAAAATGGTCCATATATGCATGTAAATGGCCATTATTTTGAGAATGTTGTAAATGATGTTTAACTTAAGGAAATTGAATGATGGAAGGGCCTAGAGCCAACATTAGGACATGATTATGTGTTATGTGGAGTACCAAGGGGTTAGGGATGGATTACACAACCTTTCTTGGGCTCAAAACTGCTGTAATCTGTCATTTTGCTGCATAGTAATCGATTACCCAAGCATGGTAATCGATTACCATGCAACAGGGGACGAAAAATTAGCTACTGTCTGCACTGGTAATCGATTACTGGCCTTTGGTAATCGATTACCATGTGTGGTAATCGATTACCCAAAGTTGGTAATCGATTACCAGAACAGAGGATTCAGAAAATTGGCTACTGCCTCATTTTTGACAGGTGGTAATCGATTACCACCCACTGGTAATCGATTACCACAGTGTAATTTTCGAAAATTCAGTTTTTTCTAGACTAAAAGAAAGGGGCTTAACTTGATGGGTAGAACTCCAAATGATACGTGGTTTGAAACCACGCGTAGACAATGTAAAGGACTACAACTTGGTAAAAGATAAGAGTAAGATGGTGAGCTTAAATGAATTGAGTAAAAAGAATGATCTATGATGTTAGAAAAATGTATGATTCCGCAAATGGCATTTACAATTATAGTGTGGTTTTAATTGATTACGGAAAAAGCGTTT
Source organism: Gastrolobium villosum (assembly GCA_032173675.1). NCBI lineage: Eukaryota > Viridiplantae > Streptophyta > Magnoliopsida > Fabales > Fabaceae > Gastrolobium > Gastrolobium villosum. The sequence goes on along the minus strand of JAVKPL010013123.1, from coordinate 42,338 downwards.
ATGCAAGAAAAGGAATATGTTAAAAGAAAAATTTGCCCGTAAGTTAATTAACCTAACCACTGTGATTGTAACTGCGCTTAATATCATAATCAATGTTAACAATACCGGTGTACAACGGGCTGTTACATTTTATGGTATCAGAGCAGTTTTGTTTAGGGAACTCTGATTGTTTGTGTATGTTGTATCTTGTGTGTCATAGCTATCTGTGAACTATTTATGATTAATGTATATGTGATTCCTCAGTGTGGGTCTGATCAACTCATTCCTTTGTGTTACATGTACAGATATCATGAGTAGGGCACGAGGTCGCCGTGGGGCACGTGGTGCAGGTCCTTTGCCACCGGATCCGGTCACTGCAGCACTGAATGCTCTGCAGGCGGAAACGGCTGCAAACAGAAATATGACTGAGAACCTGATGAAAGCAAATCAGGATATGATGCAGGCCTTTATGGCTGAGTTGAGGGCGGATAGAGGTCGTCCTAGGAGGGAGGATACACCTCCGCATACGGCTACGGTGACTCCTACACCGACGCCATCTGTTACTCCTCAACAGGGGGAGAGTGGGGCTAGTCACCACACTGGTGAGGCTAGCCATCATACTACTACTGATCCGAGCTATATTCCCGATCCGTCATCTGTTGCCCAATCTACTGGGGCTGCTGGGCAGGTGCTTGATAATGCTGATGATGAGCGTAGGCTCATATCTTTTAGGAAACATAAGCCACCCGCATTTCTGGGGTCAAGGGACCCAAAGGAGGTCACTGCTTGGTTGAGGGGCATGGACAAGATTTTTCAGGTTATGAGGTGCCAAGATCCGCAGAAGTTATTATATTCTGTGTATATGCTGGAGGGTGATGCCCAAGAGTGGTGGGACAATGTGTCTCGCCCATTTGTTATTCAGGGTGAGGTCCTTACGTGGACTATGTTTGAAGGATTATTTCACGAAGAATATTTTCCCCGCGATGTTCGGGAGGCAAAGCAAGGAGAATTTGATAAGTTAGTACAGGGCGTTATGACTGTGGATGCCTATGTGGCGAAATTTAATGAACTGGTGAAGTTTGCTAATTATGGAGGTACTCTACCTACTCCGGAATTCTTGTCAGCTAAATTTCAAAGAGGGCTGAGTGAGAAGATTGCTAAGAGGATGTCAAATACCGCAGTGAGAAACTTTGCTGATTTGGTGACCCAGTGCAAAAGGGTCGAGACTGTCTATGGGAGGTATCCAAAATCGGATAAGGTAAAAGAGCAAGAAATTAAGAGGACACCTGGTCCTTCTGGAAACATTAATAGAGGAGGCTTCAACAATAACAACAGGGGTAGGGGGTTGCATGTGAGGCAGCCTCCTGGTCAGTTCAAGAGGGGTGGAAACACTGGTGGTGGTGGTGCTGCGGACAGATATTTTACCCCACGATGTGGGAAGTGTGGGAAATACCACAAAGGTGTGTGTGGTGCTGGTCCATTGTCTTGTTTTAAGTGTGGTCGGAATGGCCACTTTGCTAGAGAGTGTCCGTCTTCTTCGGGGCAGGCTGCGAATCTGCAGGCCTTGCCGCCAGCTATTACTACTGCTGCTACTCCTATTACGGCTGTTCCTACTGTGGGACGAGTCTATACTACAAATGCTCAACATACTGAAAAGGCTCCGAATTTGGTTAAAGGTATAATTTTTCTCTCTAATGTTGATTTATCTGTGTTGTTTGATTCGGGAGCTACACATTCATTTGTGGCGGACTATGTGGCTAAGGCGTTGGACTTAAAGGTAACACGGATGGTTCCTCCGATGCGCATTACTACCGCTACAGGAGAGGTTAGTGAATCGTCTTGGATCTGTGAAGATGTGAAGTTCACTTATTTAGGCAGGGGTTACACCATTGATTTAATTATCTTACCCCTGGCCTCTGTCAATTTAATTTTGGGGATGGATTGGTTGTCTCGGAACTGCGCAATGATTGATTGTTGCGGAAAGAGGTTGTTGCTATCTCACGAGAGGCCGTCTGTTTGTCCGTCTTTGTATTTATCTGTCAGTCAGACTGTGAAAGCCTTGAAGGCTGGAGATCTGGGTTATGTTCTGTTGGGCGGATTGGTGGGTGATAAAAAGGAAGAGATTTCTGCTATTCCAGTTGTAAATGAGTTTGAGGATGTGTTTCCGGATGAGATACCGGAATTCCCGCCAGAGAGAGAGATTGAATTCTCGATTGATTTATTGCCTGGTGTGGGGCCGATCTCCTTGGCTCCATATCGGATGTCGCCACTTGAGTTGGCTGAATTGAAGAAACATATTGAAGAACTGTCTGCGAAGAATTTTATAAGGCCGAGTGTGTCTCCGTGGGGAGCACCGGTGATATTTGTAAAGAAAAAGGATGGTAGCATGAGATTGTGCACTGACTACCGACAGTTGAATAAAGTGACTATTAAGAACCGGTACCCATTGCCGCGTATTGATGATTTGTTAGATCAGTTGAGGGATGCCTGTGTCTTTTCGAAGATTGATCTCCGGTCCGGATATCACCAGATTCGGATTAAACCGGAGGATGTACCTAAAACAGCTTTCCGATCCAGATATGGACATTTTGAGTATCAAGTGATTGCTTTTGGGCTTACTAATGCCCCGGCGGTGTTCATGGACTATATGAACCGCATTTTTAAACCGTATTTGGACCAGTTTGTAATTGTGTTCATTGATGACATTTTGATCTATTCTAAGAGTAAAGAGGAGCACATGGACCATTTGAGGACTGTGTTGCAGGTGTTGAAAGACAAGAAACTATATGCTAAACCGTCTAAGTGTGAATTCTGGTTGTCTGAGGTGCAATTTTTGGGTCATGTTATTTCTGCAAGTGGTGTTGCAGTGGATCCAAGCAAGATTGAAGCGGTAAGTGACTGGCAACGACCAAAGACTGTGACTGAAATTAGAAGTTTTCTGGGGCTTGCTGGCTATTATCGCCGATTTATACAGGGATTTTCTGCAATGGTTCTACCGTTGACTCGATTGACACGAAAGGATACTCCTTTTGTGTGGACCCAGGAATGTGAGGACTGCTTTCTGCTACTGAAAGAGAAATTGACCACTGCTCCGGTGTTGACTCTACCTGATCCGGAGGGTGAGTTTGTATTATATTGTGACGCTTCTAAGAAAGGTTTAGGGAGCGTGCTGATGCAGGAAGGAAAAGTGATTGCATATGCGTCTAGGCAGTTAAGGCCGCATGAAGAAAATTATCCGACGCATGACTTAGAATTGGCTGCTATTGTGTTTGCCTTGAAAATTTGGAGGCATTTTCTGTATGGGATGAAATTTGCTGTGTTTAGCGACCATAAAAGCTTGAAATATTTATTTGATCAGAAGGAGCTGAATATGAGGCAGCGTAGATGGGTTGAATTTTTGAAAGATTATGATTTTGAGCTGAAATACCACCCAGGAAAGGCCAATGTTGTGGCTGATGCATTGAGTAGGAAGTCTGTGAATTTATCTCATATGATGATGTGGGACAATGAAGTGATTGAGCAATTCCGTGATATGAAAATAACGGATTTCTTTGCAGGAAGAATGTGTGATATGGAGTTGACTCGGATTGAGAACGAGTTGCACGAGAAGATTAAAGAGACTCAGATTCGCAATGAAAGTATAAAGTATTTGAAAGGCCAGAGTGGCATATCTGTTAATGAACAGGGACTACTATTATATCAGGGCAGGATTGTTGTGCCCAAGGAACTTGCAGAGGAAGTTATGACTGAGGCCCATAAGGGTCAATATTCTATCCACCCAGGTGCCACAAAGATGTACCAAGATTTGAAAATTAAGTTCTGGTGGCCTGGTATGAAAAGAGATGTTGCCGAGTACGTGTCTAAGTGCTTGGTTTGTCAAAAAGTGAAAATAGAGCATCAGAAACCGGCTGGATTACTTCAGCCGCTGGATATACCTGAATGGAAATGGGAGAGTATTTCAATGGATTTTGTTGTGGGATTGCCGCGAACTCAAGCTGGTTATGATTCGATTTGGGTTATTGTGGACCGACTTACGAAGTCTGCACATTTTCTACCAGTACGAGTGGACTACACTACAGAGAAGTTGGCTACATTGTATGTGAAGGAGATTGTTAGACTCCATGGGATACCGATTAGCATTGTTAGTGATCGGGACCCGAAGTTTACTTCACGATTTTGGGGAGCGTTGCAGCAGGCTTTTGGCACTCAGCTCCGGCTGAGCACTGCTTATCACCCGCAGACTGATGGTCAGACTGAGAGGACCATACAGACACTTGAGGATATGTTGAGAGCATGCACACTGGAACAGGGTAATGCCTGGGATAGGTACTTGCCACTGGTGGAGTTTTCTTATAATAACAGTTTTCATTCCAGTCTGGGTATGGCACCATACGAGGTTTTATATGGCAGGAGGTGTCGTACGCCCACTTGTTGGACTGAGGTAGGCGATAAAGAAAGATTTGGTCCGGATTTTGTGCAGGAAACGACAGTGCAAATTGAAATGATCAGAGAAAAGTTGAAACAGGCACAGAATCGACAGAAAAGTTATTATGACAATAAGCATAGGCCGCTGGAATTTGAGGAAGGTGACCATGTTTTTGTACGTTTGTCGCCGGTCACAGGTGTTGGCCGTGCGTTGGGTGTGAGGAAGCTGAGTCCACGGTTCATTGGGCCGTATCAGATTATGAAAAGAGTAGGATTGGTGGCCTATCAGCTTGCCTTACCCCCACAGTTGTCTAATTTACATGATGTCTTTCATGTGTCGCAGTTGCGACGTTATGTTCCGGACGAATCACATGTGGTGATGCCGGATAATATTGAAATCAGGGAGAACTTGAAGACTCCCATTGGTCCTATTGCAGTTTTGGATCGCAGTGAAAAGCGATTGAGAAGTAAAGTGATTCCCATGCTGAAGATTCAGTGGGAAGGCCGCACACCTGAGGAGGCTACTTGGGAGCGGGAGGACGAGATTCTCCGGCTGTATCCTGAGTTAGTGAGCAGGTATGATTTAATTTTGCGGACAAAATTTCAAAAAGGTGGGGTGAATATAACACCTCAAGTATTTAAATGTTTATTTTAATGTATATTGTGAAAGGAAAGTTGATGGATTAGTGAAAATCCAAGCATTATGGCCAAAAAGAGGCAAAAGGGCAAAATGGTAATTTGCCAACCGTGTGTTAGGAGGCTTAAATACTGAGTTAGAGATTTCAAATGACAAAAATAAGGTTGGAAATGGAATCAGGGCGAAAAATTGAGTAAATAGGCAAATTTGGGAAAAATCGATGAATAGTGATTTTTAAGTGTTAAAATACTGAGTTGTGAGTGTACCGATAGGTGTGAAATTTTTATCATTATTTTGGAGAAATAAAAATATGTCATGGACTGGAAAAATATTTAGATTAAGGATTTGTGATCGGAAATTTTATCGGAGTTAAAGTTAGATCGCGTGTGGGACCCGTGTGACCGAAGTCACTTGGCCCCACCTCCTTTTCTTTCCTCTTTCCTTCTCTTTTTCTTTGTCTTGCGCGCTCACAGTGGGAGGAGAAGCCATTTCCACCATTTTCTTCATCTTTTCACCATTTCTTCGTTTCTCCACCGAATCGCTTGATTTTGGTGTTGAAATCTATCGTAAACAACCTTCCAAAGCCATTGGTAGTACTTAGAAGCCTTGAATCCATCTCTTTGGCCACGTTTTGAGCAAAGTCAGATCCGACCCATTGGAGGTTTTTGAGATTTCTTGGAGTTTTGAGCTTCAAATGGTTTAGTGAAGCCTTGGTGGTGATCATACTACCCATTGTAAGTATAGTTGTGGTCTTTTGATAGTTGAATTCTTAGATCTATGAATATGTGTTCAAATCTTTGATTTTAGATGTGTGATGATAGAGAGCCCAAATGCAAAAATGCTATTAGATGAAAAGGCCTTAGAATCATGTTTGTAAGCTAGAGATGCTATGTTAAATTTTGGTGAAAAATCTAGGTTTTTAACTTAGAGAATTTTGAGGAATTTTGATGAAAAATGAGTTTTTGTGTAATTGGGATTTGATGATTGTTGTAGGGTGCCTCACACGGTTGGAATTGTGAAAAGTTGAATTGGAGCATACGTTTGGAACGGATTGCTAAGTGTTAAGGTAAACTCTTGGAACTTGGGTTTAATCCCTAGTGAGCTCCACCACACCTAGAGGAAGGTTGTGGTTGGATTTTGTAGTGATGACATGATGTGTTTTGTGCTTGTATGCATATTGCTTGTGTTTTGTGAAAATTGTTTGGTCACTGGCCAGTTGACGTGTGTTGGGTTTGGACATCCGCTGGAACATTTCGATGGCGAAATACCAGTTGGAATGCCATGGGGTCGACTCATGGGAGCGACACCAGGATGAGCCAAACGTGGGACATCCGCCGGATAGGTCTCTGAGGAGTTCCGGTTGGGTTGGCCATGGAGTTTTCTCAACCATGGGAGAAGCTCTAGGATTGTCTCGGGAGTTATATGATGGAGTCCTTGAACACGAATCCATGAATGGATGTTCTTGGGTGTCTCCAGGTGGATGGTGATATTGATTTACTTGCATGCCATATTATGTCATTTTGATACATTTTAGTGAGCCATGGAGTGGAGAGAGCCTCTAGCTCCATTGGTTTACTGAGATATATCCGTATATCTCACCCCGTGTTTGGGGGACCACATTTCAGGTCACTATGAGCCGGGAGGAGCTTCGGGCAAGAAGCCCGTATAGTGGACGTTGGATGGGCATGCGGTGCATTGGATTGCATGGCTTTTTGGAGGAGTTTATGGAGTGCACATAGCATACCATTAGTATTTTGAGACTTAGGTCATGAACATATTGCATGATGTCATTTTCCATGCTTTTGTTAGTGTTCATGGTCATATGCTAAGTCTTGATTATTGTTTTAGTATTCATGGCATGGATAACTGTATATTTTGAGTGAGCATGGGACTTGTCCATTGCCACATTCATAGCCTTGAAGTCTTGATATGTATTGTTGTAAAAATGGTCCATATATGCATGTAAATGGCCATTATTTTGAGAATGTTGTAAATGATGTTTAACTTAAGGAAATTGAATGATGGAAGGGCCTAGAGCCAACATTAGGACATGATTATGTGTTATGTGGAGTACCAAGGGGTTAGGGATGGATTACACAACCTTTCTTGGGCTCAAAACTGCTGTAATCTGTCATTTTGCTGCATAGTAATCGATTACCCAAGCATGGTAATCGATTACCATGCAACAGGGGACGAAAAATTAGCTACTGTCTGCACTGGTAATCGATTACTGGCCTTTGGTAATCGATTACCATGTGTGGTAATCGATTACCCAAAGTTGGTAATCGATTACCAGAACAGAGGATTCAGAAAATTGGCTACTGCCTCATTTTTGACAGGTGGTAATCGATTACCACCCACTGGTAATCGATTACCACAGTGTAATTTTCGAAAATTCAGTTTTTTCTAGACTAAAAGAAAGGGGCTTAACTTGATGGGTAGAACTCCAAATGATACGTGGTTTGAAACCACGCGTAGACAATGTAAAGGACTACAACTTGGTAAAAGACGAGAGTAAGATGGTGAGCTTAAATGAATTGAGTAAAAAGAATGATCTATGATGTTAGAAAAATGTATGATTCCGCAAATGGCATTTACAATTATAGTGTGGTTTTAATTGATTACGGAAAAAGCGTTTATGCAAGAAAAGGAATATGTTAAAAGAAAAATTTGCCCGTAAGTTAATTAACCTAACCACTGTGATTGTAACTGCGCTTAATATCATAATCAATGTTAACAATACCGGTGTACAACGGGCTGTTACATGTGATATGGAGTTGACTCGGATTGAGAACGAGCTGCATGAGAAGATTAAAGAGACTCAGATTCGCAATGAAAGTATAAAGTATTTGAAAGGCCAAAGTGGCATATCTGTTAATGAACAGGGATTGTTGTTATATCAGGGCAGGATTGTTGTGCCCAAGGAACTTGCAGAGGAAGTTATGACTGAGGCCCATAAGGGTCAATATGCTATCCACCCAGGTGCCACAAAAATGTACCAAGATTTGAAAGTTAAGTTCTGGTGGCCTGGGATGAAAAGGGATGTTGCCGAGTACGTGTCTAAGTGCTTGGTTTGTCAAAAAGTGAAAATAGAGCATCAGAAACCTGCTGGATTACTTCAGCCGCTGGATATACCTGAATGGAAATGGGAGAGTATTTCAATGGATTTTGTTGTTGGATTGCCGCGAACTCAAGCTGGTTACGATTCTATTTGGGTGATTGTGGACCGACTCACGAAGTCTGCACATTTTCTACCAGTACGAGTGGATTACACCACAGAGAAGTTGGCTACACTGTATGTAAAGGAGATTGTTAGACTCCATGGGATACCGATTAGCATTGTCAGTGATCGGGACCCGAAGTTTACTTCACGTTTTTGGGGAGCTTTGCAACAGGCGTTTGGCACTCAGCTTCGACTGAGCACTGCTTATCACCCGCAAACTGATGGTCAGACTGAGAGGACCATACAGACACTTGAGGATATGCTGAGAGCTTGCACACTGGAACAGGGTAATGCCTGGGATAGGTACTTACCACTGGTGGAGTTTTCTTATAACAACAGTTTTCATTCCAGTCTGGGTATGGCACCATATGAGGTTTTGTATGGCAGAAGGTGTCGTACGCCCACTTGTTGGACTGAGGTAGGCGATAAAGAAAGATTTGGTCCGGATTTTGTGCAGGAAACAACAGTGCAAATTGAAATGATCAGAGAAAAATTGAAACAGGCACAGAATCGGCAGAAAAGCTACTATGACAATAAGCATAGACCGCTGGAATTTGAGGAAGGTGACCACGTTTTTGTACGGTTATCTCCGGTCACAGGTGTTGGCCGTGCGTTGGGTGTGAGGAAGCTGAGTCCACGGTTTATTGGGCCGTATCAAATTATGAAAAGAGTAGGATTGGTGGCCTATCAGCTTGCCTTACCCCCGCAATTGTCTAACTTACATGATGTTTTTCATGTGTCGCAGTTGCGACGTTATGTTCCGGATGAATCACATGTGGTGATACCGGATAATATTGAAATCAGGGAGAACTTGAAGACTCTCATCGGTCCTATTGCAATATTGGACCGCAGTGAAAAGCGATTGAGAAGTAAAATTATTCCCATGCTGAAGATTCAGTGGGAAGGCCGCACACCTGAGGAGGCTACTTGGGAGCGGGAGGACGAGATTCTCCGGCTGTATCCTGAGTTAGCGAGCAGGTATGATTTAATTTTGCGGACAAAATTTCTAAAAGGTGGGGTGAATATAACACCTCGTATATTTAAATGTGAATTTTTATATTATAATGTGAAATGAAAGTTGGTGGATTAGTGAAAATCCAAGGATTATGGCCAAAATGGGCAAAAAGGGCAAAATGGTAATTGACCAGCCGTGCATTCTGAGGCAAAAATACTGAGTTAGAGATTTCATATGACAAAAGTAATGCTGGAAATGGAATCAGGGCGGAAAATTGAGTGAGTAGGCAAATTTGGGAAAAATTGATGAATAGTGAATTTTAAGTGTTAAATACTGTGGTGTGAGTGTACCGATAGGTGTGAAATTTTTATCAATATTTTGGAGAAAGAAAAATATGTCATGGACTGGAAAAATATGTAGATTAAGAATTTATGATCGGAATTTTTATCGGGATTAAAGTTAGATCGCGTGTGGGACCCGTGTGACCGAAGTCACTTAGCCTCCCACCCTTTTCTCTTTCTCTTTCCTTCCTTTTTTCCTTCTTCTTCGTGCGCCCCCTGCAAGAAGGAACCAAAACACCATTTCTTCTTCCTTTTGCCATTTTCTCTATTCTTCACCAAATCGCTTGATTCCGGTGTTGAAATCTATTGTAAACAACCTTCTAGATCCATTGGTAACACTTACAAACCTTGAATCCATCTCTTGGCTGCATTTTTTGGCCAAAAACAGATCCGACCCATAGTGTTCTTGGAGCTTCTTGGAGTTTTTGATCTTCTTATGGTTTAGTGAAGCTTTGGTGGTGAACATATAGCACATTGTGAGTATATTTGTGGTATTCTTGTGGTTGATTTCATAGATCTAGGAATTTATGCTCTAAACCTTTAATTTTAGATGTGTGATGATAGAGAGCCCAAATGGAAAAATGCTATTAGATGAAAAGGCCTTAGAATCATGCTTGTAAGCTAGAAATGCTATGATAATTTTTGGTGAAAAAGATAGGTTTTTAACCTTTTTGAATTTTCATGATGATGTTGTTGTAGGGTGCCTCACACGGACGTGATTGTGAAAGGTTGATTTGGAGCATACGTTGGAGAGAGCCCCACACCTAGTGGAAGGTTGTGGTTGGAATGTGTTTATGGCATTGTGTGATTGTGTGAAAAATGCTATTGTTGGGTTTGGAGATGAAAAGGCCTTAGAATCATGCTTGTAAGCTAGAAATGCTACGGAAGGGCCTAGAGCCTACATTAGGATGTGTTTAAGTGTGGTGTGGAGTACCAAGGTGTTAGGGATGGATTACACAACCTTTCTTGGGCTTAAAATGCTGTAATCTGTCACTTTTGCTGCATAGTAATCGATTACCCAAGCATGGTAATCGATTACCATGCAACAGGGGACGAAAAATTAGCTACTGTCTTCACTGGTAATCGATTACTGAGGCTTGGTAATCGATTACCATGTGAGGTAATCGATTACCCAAAGTTGGTAATCGATTACCAGAATAGAGGAGGTCAAAATTTGGCTACTGCCTCATTTTTGATAGGTGGTAATCGATTACCACCCACTGGTAATCGATTACCACAGTGTAATTTTCGAAAATTCAGGTTTTTCTAGACTAAAAGAAAGGGGCTTAACTTGGTGGGTAGAACTCCAAATGGTACGTGGTTTGAAACCACGCGTAGATAACGTAAAGGACTACAGCTTGGTAAAATGTGAGGGTAAGATGGTGAGTTTAAATGAATTGAATAAAAAGAAGGATTAATGATGTTAGTAAAATGTATGATTCCGCGAATTGCATTTACAATTATAGTGTGGTTTTAATTGATTACGGAAAATGTATTGATGTAAAAAAAAGGAATATGATAAAAGAAAAATTTGCCCGTAATTTAATTAACCCAATCACTGTGATTGTAACTGCGCTTAATATCATAATCAATGTTAACAATACCGGTGTACAACGGGCTGTTACAGGTTACGAGCCAACCCGTTGACTTGTTTTTGCTGACCTTAGTTTTAATAACACTAATATAGTCTATTATTTTATATTTATTTTAATTGTCCTTTAATAGTCTGGGTCCCTCTTGGGACATATGGTGCGTATAGACCGTGTGAGCTTGTTGATTTGAAATTATTAATGAACAAATCTCAACCCTACTCGATTTTTTTATTTAGGGTAATTATCTCTTAAATTGTATTTTACTATTACCATTACCAACAAAAATTACATTCCTAACCCCCAAGGGTAGCTCAGTTGGCAACTGAGCTCCCAAGGGTTTGCTTGAGTCAGGGTTTCAAAGCCTGCCTCAAGCAAATTCTTGGAAAATCTTTGGGGGCCCGAGGAGGAAAGTGTCTCCTTCTCGGTTGGGGAATCACTCTCATCCTTCCTCCGGTAGCGAAGCTCAATGCACCCGTTGTTCTAATGAGGGGCTAGCCTACACGGCCGTACCCCGAGGGCAAGGTGACTGGATGAGGTTGAATGAGGATACTCCGGGTTACACCAAAAAAATAAATAAATACATTCCTATTGTTAGTATGGAGATGACACCAAGTTGTGGAGGAAGGGGAGTAAGAGAAGTGAGCCTCATTAGATATGTTATATAACAAAAAATATTTGTTGGAGATAGATTGCTGCCATTTTTTATTTTTATTTTTGGTAAATGTATTTTTTTTTCTATTCTAATCGTTCTCGGTGGAGCACAATTGCATATCATCCCAATTCTTGTATTATTATCTAAATTTTAGTAATTTATATATTTATCATTTATATTTTTGCACATTATATAATGATTTACATATATATATGTATATATATATATAGATATATATATATATATATATAGTGCAAATATATAAATGGTTGGTAACTAAAGGAAAATGATAATAAAATAAAATAAAAATCTGAAGTAAGAAGAGAGAAAGTAGAGGAGAAGAGAAATGGAGAAAGGTTGAGAATTGAGAAGTGGTTTGGTTTGGTTAGGTTAAGCTCCTATTTATAGCTAAAATTTTGAAACTGAGACATTAATTACAGGCAATATCAACGGTCATCACATTTATTTGGATTATAAAAACTGTAGGTAAATCAAAGGTAATCATAACTATTTTAACTATTATTAATATATTAATGGTTACAAAATTAATAAAAATAATTATTGTCATAACCAACCATAACTGCTGACCGTTACAACTAAAATCACCACTAATTAAGTTACACTTATAAAGTCAAATTATGACATACTATCTGCAATTAATGCCTATAACCCTATACGTAAGGGTACATACTACTCTATTATTATAATTATTATTATTATTGCTATTTTTCTGGGAAATTACAGGTATAAACTATAAAGTGTGATTATCTTAACCGAATTAGAAAATTTTCTAGATCTCTTATGTGTCTTGTTCTCTTATTCCTTGCTCTTATATACGTAAATTTTAGAATTATAAAAATAAAAATTAATGAAATAAAAATTCATTAATTATAAGTTCATATATATATATATATATATATAACGTGCAAAAATATAAATGGCAAATTTATAAATTACTAAAATTTAGATAATAAATGACGATTGTGGGTGATTTCATGGAGATTGGGGATGATTTCATGGAGATTGAGGATGATTTCATGAAGATTCATTATACATTAATTGCTTTTTCTTATTTGTAGCGAGAGCATTTGGTTGCTGCCATTTTTTATTTTTATTTTTGATAAATATAATTTTTTTTCTATTCTAATCCTCCTCGGTGGAGCACAAGTGCACATCGTCTCAATTTTTGTATTATTATCTAAATTTTTATAATTTATAAATTTGTCATTTATATATTTGCACGTGATATATATATATATATATATATATATGAACTTATAAGTGGGATAGGATATTGTAACACCCCGTAGTACTCCGGTTGTTAACATACATGATATTTAACATTCACAGCGGAAGACTTTATTTAAAAAGAAATAAAACATCTTATAAAAATACGAGTAAACTTTTTCCAAAACATTTTATAAAAATATTTCTAAGAAAAATGTTCATGTTAGATACTGCGAAAGCGTAAATCTAAACATACATCAACTAATTAATCCCATGAGCCAATATTAGTGGCCATTGACCAAAAAGATATGACATCAAGTGTCATTCCTGACGGAGTCTCACGGATAGCATAACAGCTGTATTTTGGATAATTGAGAACCTGGTCCCACACATACAGTTAACCTGATAAGTATAATAATTTAAACAGACAGCTTGCAAGTCCCACACGGACTGCAATCCCCTCAATGGGTAAATACAAAGAAGAAGGTTCCATGCCCAAATTAAGTGAATGCTTACATCAAGTCTATATTAATCCAATTTATAAAAACATCAGTAATCAATCCATAGCTCTAAGGATATAATCATGAGCCTAAATAAACACATACAATAATCTCCATAAAATAATTCAGCATGTTAACAAGTCTACATGCTAACATCAAATCTAAACATAATGTAAAACCATCAACTGCATCATCATCAACTCCAATGTCGGGGCCTTGCCCCTAAAAGCATCACCGCTGCTCTGGGTACCTGAAATGGTGTCCCCAAACGGGGTGAGATAACCACATCTCAGTAAGCTCAAGGTTTATAGAGGATCCTCAAACAGGGTGAGATAACTCAACAAGTAGGTGCTCTCCATATGATTCTTTTAGAGGTTATGAAAGATTTCATATGGTTAATTCGTAGTGCTCATTTTTCAGTTATGTTTGTGATTGGTTATCATTTAAGGCATAACTTTATGTTTTTGTTGGGTAAGAGGATACCTTTAGCGTACAAATTCTGTTTGGTGTATGGCTTTCTATTTCGTTCTTGATGACAGATAAAATTTTGAATGATGAGAAGTATTGTATGTGTTATTTTTTTTGTTTCTGTTCCGTTATTGTTTGACGGTTGGTTCTTCTTGTTTCACGTTGTTATTCTGTTAATTGAATTCATGCTATGGCAGTATGGCAACTTGCAAAAGAGATTATTCCCACTAAACAAGTGAAAAAAATTGATTAGAAAAATCTTCCACCGTAACTCGAATTTGAATTAATTTAAAAAAGGAAAAATTCACCAATTTTATTGTAGTTGGCTTTAGAATCATCTTTTTCCAAGGAGAAGTAGTGGAATTTAACTGCATTGAAAAGGTGAACTGATATAAAAGCTTCACCATTTTTTCACAAAAAGAAATTAATAATGTTTTTAATTAAAATTAATTCAAAAATATTTTAAAATTATTTTATTTTAATTAAAAAAGTTTCTAAAAGATGAAAAATTTCAAAATGAAGCAGTGTGAATGCAAAGCTCAGATTGCATGAGAAGAGGACGCATCAACAAAGTTTCCAATATTGAACTCGCCTGCTGTAAAACTTTCCCCATTTCCTGGGAGGATCTCCATTATCTGACACATTAACTCCCCCTGTCTTTTGCATAATGACTCCCCCTATCTCCAACGACAAAGGCAAAACAACAGAATCATTTGGTTTCCAAGACTTATCTTCATCAACCCCAATAGACTCCCCCAGAAGAGAAGTCGAAGGAAAAAAGATTGTCTCTCATCAAATGTGACATCCATAGAAACAAAGACCTTACGAAGTGAAGATGAGTAACACTTGTAGCCCTTTTGGTTAGGAGGATATCCTATGAAGACACATTTAATGGACTTAGGATCGAGCTTGGACCTTTGATGGGGAGGAACATGTACAAAAGCCACACAGCCAAACAACTTGGGAGGAAGGGAAGAATGAGTCCGGAAAGAAGGAAAGGTGTGGTTAAGACAAGATAAAGGAGATTGAAAATTTAGGACACGAGAAGGCATCCGATTGATGAGGTATGCTGTAGTCAAGACAGCTTCCCCTCACAAATATTTAGGGACATGCATGGTAAACATAAGAGCTCGAGCAACTTCAAGGAGATGTCTATTTTTTCTTTCAGCAACCCCATTTTGTTGAGGGGTGTTAGGACAAGAACTTTGATGAAGAATACTGTAACAGCCCGTGTTAACCCGGATTGTTAACATACTATCGTATTAAGCCACGCTTAATTAAAATGCGGAATAACTTTTTCTTTAATTCAATTATGACGTCATTAACCTTAGCCAACTTGATTACTTAATCAATTTCATAAAATACTGCCTGTATGTAAATTGCAAGACAACTAACTGAATACCTCATATATGAATATAGTGTGAGTATCTAAAGTCGCAGGACTACAACACATAGCCTCGATTAGAATCCTGATACTTTATTACAACTGTAACTAACAGAAAACATAACAAGTCTATGTGGCATGGACAAACCCCATGCTCACCAAATAAGGCAACAATGCCCAATAACAGTCTCAACATAATATCATAATCAAAGCGGGAAAACATAATAGCAGTCATCATCCAGCATGTCAGCATACTAGCAAAACACAGATGAGTCTAACTCAGCTCTGGCCTCCTGCCACCTGAGCCCTCAACATTACCTGATCCTGAAATAAGCGTCCCCAAACGTGGGGTGAGATCTCTAAACAAGAAATCTCAGTAAGACAAGGGGTCCTCAAGGATCTTCCACCCCAAGCTCACTTACATGTGCAATATAAGTTCTAAAAATAGTAATTCAATATAAGTTCCAAAACTATGCAGTGCAACAGATATCTATGCCATGTGTGTTAATAAAATCTACTGGCCAGAGAAATGCAGGAATACGTCTATACCCATATAAGTACAAGGAACACCGCTTGCACCTCACCCACAGCCTCACCATCTTGTATGTGCTACATACTCAGGCTTACCGTATAGGTGGACATCACATGCATATCATAAAAGCACATTGCATATAATAGCTCAACAGCATTTCCAAAACATCAAAGCATGTAACACAGCATGCATAAACCTCATCCCCAAGGGACATGGTGGAACCACAACATGGCTAAACCGAGGACACGAAAGCTTACCTTGCAAGCTAGCTATCGAAGCCAGAGTCCAACCACTCTCAAGTCCAAACACAGCAGTATCACAATCTGTTATGGACCAATAATATATCATTAATTATGCATCACAAGCATACAACTTAAAGACTACGCCTTTCCTTTACGTTTTACGTCTTAAGGCTTCCAACAAGCCACAAGCCCTTAATCATATGATTCTGACTTAGTTCATTAATTACAGAAGTTCAACTTCCTTAATCTAGGGTCCACAAACCCCCAATAGCCTGCTGTTCACACAGTACAGCTACTGTTCTGCGAACTCCCAGGATATCCGGATATTCAAGGGACATATCCGGATATGCAATATCCGAATATCACACTGACCATATCCGGATATACCATATCCGGATATCCAGATCCCATATCCGGATATGAATATCCGGATATGAATATCCGGATATTGATATCCGAATATCTGTTCGACAAATATCTGGATATCTCACGACAGAATGCAGTTTCTGCATTTCGTGAATATCCAGTCCAAAGGGTCCAACTTTAACCAATTATAGACACTTAAACATGCATTTCTAGGTGTGTTTAACCTTCCCCACCCTTAAGTTATCAACTTTGTTAAATACATGCATCAAGGTTCCATTTTTAAGCATATAAACTCAAGTTCAAAGGTGGTGATCATACCACAAGCCAAAAGCAGAGGTAGACGATGCTCTTGGAGCTCACACAACAGCTCCAAAGACTGCCTCCCCATAGTGCACGAAAATGCACACCAAGCTGAGTCCTTTCTTCACAAAGGTGGCTTCTTGGAGCTTCCACAACCAAGGAGAAGCTCACAACTCTCACTCAACACAACTCAGCCCTTCCACACCCCTCTAACAGTGACTAAACTCAGAATGTAAGGCTCTCCACACACAAAAACCTCAGTCACACACAACCATGGTGCAAAGAGGGAAGGAAGGTGAAGAAAGGTGGTCACTTTGGAGGTTTGTCTATGGAGAAAGGGGTGAGGACACAAGAGGGCACTTAGATGCTGCACACACTCACGTAGAAAGCCAATATGGCCTAGGGTTTTGTGCTAAGTTAGCATATATAGGGGTTTAAGCCATAACGCGCAGTATTAGCCTTAATAGCAAAGCAAAAGATTTTGATCCCAAACTTTGGAATCTAAACCTACACATTTTTCTATGATTTTTCATATTTTTATTTTATTTTTCGGAGAATCTTTCCGGTACGCGCTTTTCCATAGCCAGTATTAGTTCTGGCATCAGATTTCATTATTTTGACTTGAAACTCGTTTTATAAGTTCTACATAATATTCTAGTAATTATCATGCACTTCTTATAATTTTCCAGGATACTTTTCCGGTACACATTTATACCGGGTAGTAGAACCGGTACCTGCGACTTTCAGCATTTTTACTCACTCAATATAATTATTTAAGCCCAATAATAATTATTAAGGTCAATTATGGAATCATTTCCTAATTATCATAATTAATTCACTAATTACCTTAATTAACGGTGCGGGTTCTTACAAATACCATGCTGGCTGAGATAGTTTTCAAGAACAGAATTAAAATATTCAGTACCATTGTCAGTTCGAAGAATTTGGATAGAGGTCTGGAACTGAGTTTGAACCATAGCATGAAAGTTTTTAAAAATGGATGCAGCGTCAGACTTATCCTTTAGAAGGTATACCCAACATACCCTAGAGTGATCATCTATGAAAGTTATAAACCAACGAGCACCAGAGATATTTTTTTCACGGGCTGGACCCCATATATCACTATGAATCAAGGTAAATGAAGAAGAATCATGATGGACTCTAGGAGGATAAGAAACATAACAATGTTTTGCAAGCTGACAAATATCACAAAAAAAGAACTGGATTTTTATTGATAAATAAGCTTGGTAACAACTTCTGAAGATAAATGAAATTTGGGTGTCCTAACCGACGATGCCATAACAAAACATCATTACAATCATCAGACAAACATACCGAGTGGTTCACAAAATTTTTTTCTTCACAAGAATCTTTTTCTAAATAATAGAGTCCTTCTTCCTCTCTGGCACTGCCAATCATCAGCCCCGAGTCCTGTTCCTGGAAAACACAAGCATTGACAGAAAACTTGGCAACACAATGTAACTCAGATGTAAGTTTGCTGATAGAGATAAGGTTACAAGTAAGAGAGGGAACATGAAGGACTAAGTTCAAAGTAATGTGTTCAGAAAGTTTAATGGATCCTTTTCCAGCAATAGTAGAGAAGCTGCCATCTGCTGCTCTTATTCGTGATTGTTGATAGTAAGGGGTATAAGAACAAAATAAGGTTGCATTACCTGTCATATGATCTGAAGCCCCTGAATCAAGAATCCAATGACTACTATTATCAACATGGAACGTTGTACCTTGTTGAGCAACATTGCTGGATGGAAATTTACTTTCAATCAACATGGCTGCGTGTGGTAACGCGTAGGGCGAACACTCCGTCCTTTCTCTAGCGCGTGGGGGCGCGTGGCTCAGCAGAATCCGATGGTCCTTCTTGAAACTTGTAGATCGGCTCCTTCTGTTTCGAATGGTGCGGGTCTTGGCCGGAAATGTCGCCGGAAAAATTTCCGGTGGCTAAAGGCGGTGGAAAGCTGGGATTTTGCCTTCTATAGAAATTGGTAGCCTTACTTTGCTCTTGGGACTTTGTAGGAAGGGAAAATAACCTTAATAATGGTTGGAGGTTGAGTTTTCCGGCGTTGTGCCGCCGATTTGACGGTGGTTGTGGTGGCTGAGTTTTCTCAGGACCAACCTGCTCTGATACCATATTGAAAAGGTTTTCAGTATATTGATATTGAATAATTTACATGAGGAATGAGGAGTATTTATACAAGAAAAAAGTAACTGAGCATGACTCAGTTATGACTCACCTATGACTCATCAAACCTAATCATAATTTAATTCTAATTAATAAAATAATGGATTCTAATTAATTACAATCAATCCTAATTAATAGGAAATAAAAACTGAAAAATATTTGAATTTGAATTCTGATTTTCTGCATAAACACATACAATAATCTCCATAAAATAATCCAAGTCTACATGCTAACATCAAATCTAAACACAATGTAAAATCATCAATTGCATCATCATCTACTATAACACCTCGGAAAATTAAATGTGAATTTATTTGATAGAATATGAGTTAGAATTGATGGATTAATGAAAATCAGAGAATTATGGCCAAAATGGGCAAAAAGGGCAAAATGGTAATTTGCCAAAAACGTAAACCGAGGCATGAAAAATGGAGTTAGAGATTTAATATGACAAAAATAATGCTGAAAATGGAATCAGGGCGGAAAATTGAGTGAGTAGGCAAAATTGTGAAAAAGTGATGAATAGTGACTTTTTAAGTGAAAGATACTGCGGTACGAGTGTACCGATAAGTGTGAAATTTTTATCAATATTTTGAGGAAATAAAAATATGACATGGACTGGAAAAATATGTAGATTAAGAATTTGTGATCATAACTTTTATCGGGATTAAAGTTAGATCGCGTGTGGGGCCCGTGGGATCAAAACCCACTTAAGTTTCCTCACTTTTTTCCTCACCCTCACGCCCTCTCTCTCTCTTTTCTCTTCTTCCCCACCGTGAGCCACTCCATTTGCAAAGAACCATGAACCCATTCTCTCCTCCCTCACCATTTGCT
Source organism: Gastrolobium villosum (assembly GCA_032173675.1). NCBI lineage: Eukaryota > Viridiplantae > Streptophyta > Magnoliopsida > Fabales > Fabaceae > Gastrolobium > Gastrolobium villosum. Next base: position 22,484 of record JAVKPL010013123.1, on the reverse strand, counting down.
CATTTCTTCACCAAATCACTTGGTTTTGGTGTTGAAATCTATTGTAAACAACCTTCTAAAGCCATTGGTGATACTCCCAAGCCTTGAAATCATCTCCTTGGGGCGAAAATGGACAAACTCAGATCCGAACCATTGTGGTTCTTGGTGTTTTTTGGAGTTTTTGGATCACCTATGGATTGGTGAAGCCTTGGTGGTGTTCATACACTTGATGGTGAGTATATTTGTGGTATCTTTGTGGTTGATTTGGTAGATCTAGAAATTATGCTTTAAATCTTTAATTCTAGATGTGTGATGATAGAGAGCCCAAATGGAAAAATGCTATTAGATGAAAAGGCCTTAGAATCATGCTTGTAAGCTAGAAATGCTATGATAAATTTTGGTGAAAAAGTTGGGTTTTTAACTTAGGAAAATTTGTGGAAATTTCATGAAAATTGTTATGTGGTGTAATTGAATAATTGAATGATGGACCATTGGTATAGGTTGATAATGTGATTATATGATTAGTGTGTGTGTTAAAATGGAAGTGAAAACCTTGTAGAATCAACCTTTGAGGAATTCGAACCATAGAGGGGTTTGGAGGAAAAATGATGTAAAAGTTGTGTAGTTGAGATTGTATGATATAAAATGATGTTTAATTGGAGGATGGTATAGTGTGATATAGTGGAATGAGAAGAAAGAATGTGTGATTCATGATGTATTTGGTAATTTGATCTATAAAAGAGATTGAAGTAAAATGAATGATTACTTGAGATTAAATGATTGATTTGGAAATGGTTTGATAATCATGTTATGGATTATCTAGGTTGCCTCTTTTGGACGCTTTGGAAGCGGGTAAGCTTGGAGCTTACGTATGGAGCATGGGCTCGGTGTTGAGGTAACCTTTGGAACTGGGGTTTAGCCCTTGTGTGCTCCACCACACCTAGTGGATGGTTGTGGTTGGATTATGTGTTTATGGCATTGTGTGATTATGTGCTTGTATGCATATTGCTTGGATTGTATGAAAAATTGTTTGGTCACTGGCCAGTTGACGTGTGTTGGGTTTGGACATCCGCTGGATCATTTCGATGGCGAAGTGCCAGTTGGGTATGCCATGGGGTCGACTCATGGGAGCGACACCAGGATGAGCCAAACGGGGGACATCCGCCGGATAGGTCTCTTGAGGAGTTCCGGTTGGGTTGGCCATGGAGTTTTCTCAACCATGGGAGAAGCTCTAGGATTGTCTCGGGAGTTATATGATGGAGTCCTTGAACACAAATCCATGCGTGGATGTTCTCGGGTTTTCTCCAGTTGGTTGGTGATATTGTATTGCATGCATATTATATGATGTTATATTTGCACATTGAGTGAGCCATGGGGTGGAGAAGCCTCCAGGGCCCTTGGTTTACTGAGATATATTTATATATCTCACCCCGTGTTTTGGGGCATCATTTCAGGTCAGGTTGAGCCTGGAAGAGTGGAGCATGAGGTGCATATTGGAGGCACCATGTGATGAGCATTGGATTGGGACACACATTGCATATGTTGTATGCTTTAGTCTTAGATCATGAACTTGTGCATGTTGAAAATGCCATGCCTTTGTATGTTCATGACTACATGTTAAATTCTTTCAATTTGATGTATATGTATGACTTAGTATCTATTGTATATTTGAGTGAGCATGGGACTTGTCCATTGCCACATTCATTGCACTTGAAGCCTTGGCAAATATGTTGTAAAATGGTCCATATTTGATGTAAAATGGCCATTATATTAAAGACTTTGTAAATGATGCATAATTGAATGAAAATGCATGTTTGATGGGCCTAGTGCCTACATTAGAGTATGTTTAAGTGTTGTGTGGAGTACTAAGGTGTTTGGGATGGATTACACAACCCTTTTTGGGCTTAAAATGCTGTAATCTGTCACTTTTGCTGCATAGTAATCGATTACCCAAGCATGGTAATCGATTACCATGCAACAGGGGACGAAATTTGGCTACTGTCTTCACTGGTAATCGATTACTGAGGCTTGGTAATCGATTACCATGTGAGGTAATCGATTACCCAAGGTTGGTAATCGATTACCAGAACAGAGGAGGTGAAAATTTAGCTACTGTCTCATTTTTGACAGGTGGTAATCGATTACCACCCACTGGTAATCGATTACCACAGTGCAATTTTTGAAAATTTAAGTTTTTCTAGACTAAAAGAAAGGGGCTTAACTTGATGGGTAGAACTCCAAATGGTTCGTGGTTTGAAGCCACGCGTAACTAATGTAAAGGGCTAGAACATGGTAAGATATTAAAGGAATTGGATGAGTTTAAATGAGTTGAATAAAAAGGAAAGAGTAGTGATGTTAGTAAACTGTATGCTTCCGCGTATTGCACTTACAATTATAGTGTTGTTTTAATTGATTACGGAAAAGGTTATAGTTATGAAAAGGAATACGAATAAAGAAAAAAAAAAGTTGCCCGTAATTTAATTAACCCAATTACTGTGATTGTAACTGCGCTTAATATCATAATCAATGTTAACAATACCGGTACGTAACGGGCTGTTACATTTTATGGTATCAGAGCAGTTTCATTAGGGAACTCTGATGAGTGTGTGATTGTGTTAAGTGCTGCATAGTTGTACGTAGACTCTTATTGACTGCTACACATGTGATTCCTTAGTTTGGGCCTGATCAACCCATTTCTTCGTGTTCAGTGTGTGGTCAGTATAAGATGCCTTCGTGACAACCCTGGAGCACCAATGCCAGTCCTTAGGCTGAGGTTGTGGGTGCAGTGTTGACTGCTCCACGGACTGATATGTTAGTAAGTGAATTTGGAGTAATTGAGGACTTAGTGAGAATAAATTGTGATACTGTAATTGAGGACTTAGTGAGAATAAAGTGTGATAAGATGTATAACCATCTTGGGGTAGAATGCTACCATAGTTGAATGTGGTCTTTTGGTTAGTAAGATGATTGATTTAAGTTGATATTGGTATGGTGATGTTGGTAAGTCTTCCCAAATTGTACGGGGAGTTAAAAAAAAAATTGAGTATATGAGGAATTAGTGCTATAACTTTGATATGGTAGGGAATTGGGAACCCCAATGAATTCGTGAGAGTTTGAATATGAGTGCTTATATGTAATATTGGATACCTTAAGGTTAAAATGATAAGGTTATAAGACCCTTGATGAGGGCATACACTTGGATGACTTAATATGCTTGGATGTAGAAATAAATTGAAATTTCAAATTTTGGATTGAGGATTGTGAGTAACTTAAAAGAACTATGGAAATGATGTGTTGGATAATTCAATGTTGAAATAGGGACTTTAGTCCATGATGAGCTAATGTTGGCTTAATCTAAATGAGGATATCATATGTATAAAAAAAAATATATAATATAAGAAGATGAGGAAATCGCCATGTAAGGCATTGGATGAATTTGATTGCAAGTATAAGAGTCCATAAGTTAAGAATGGTTGGACTTGACAAATGTGAGGTGAGAAAATATAACTGAGTGTGGTGTATTAATTATACTAGTATGCTTCCATAATGTGGTGGAGCATTGCAATTTGGATGATGTGGCTTAATTATATGGGAATAGTAATACTGTGATGGCTAAGTGTTAGTATGTATATATGTATATATATATATGTATTGTGAAGGCCGGGGTGCCTAAATGTATATTTGTGTTGTTTTGAGTTAGTAAACTCTGTGGTAAAAGAAAAATCATGTAACTGAAATTCCCTATGATGGGAAATGTTTGAAGAGATTGTCTCTTTGGAGTGTCATTGGACGCTCAATTTGGTATGGGATTCATGATGGAGTCCCGGTGTGCAAGTTATGCCATGGCACACATGTTGTTAATAATGTGACAATTAAGATTGTCCTGGGTTTCCCTTGTGGATTGAATCCTAAGAGGTGTTGCTCTTGGAAGTCCCAGGCGAGCGCCGCTCGAAATTGAAATGTATCTGGTGGTCCTGATGCGCTGAATGCATGGACGATTAAATGAGGGCACACTTGGTGTCATAGTGAAACATTGAGAGAAAAGTGATATCAGTCTAATGAAGTGGATCTTCTACAGTGTTGAGCATAGTCGCTATGAGTCATGATGGACAACGGATTAGAACTGTACCAAATATGGGTACTATTAAGAATTGAAAATTATGTGTTAAAGAATGAGAAATATGTTGAAATCTTGTGGTGATGATTGTGTGATGGACTAAGACTAATGACTAGTCAAGTGAAATGAGTAGACTGTTGAGAAAAGAACCATATTGGAAGGTTATAGTGAATGGTGCAATAGTAAGATAGAACTAGTATACCATTATGTATCTATATAAGAATCTGTTTGCCGTTATATACGGATTTGATGTGAATGTGTTTATCTTTTGTGTGGTTTATATGCCCGGAGTGTATGTCTATTCTCCGTATGGATTATGTTCCCGGAGGTTATTATTATTTTGTATAAGTAGTATACTGTGAGGTAGAACCTTGTGTTAGTGGGACTGTTAGTACAGTCGGTGGCATGTTACCTCTTCTTGCGTGAATTATAAGGACAGATTCTCTGATTGGTGGGGCGTGCACCTGGGGCCCTTAGGACAGCAAGAGCTCGAGGGGTTAAACCTAAGGATGTTCTTACCCATTGCATTAGAGGATTGTATCTTGTGAGGAACGCAAGAGGTGAATTTTGGATGACTTAAGTGAACAGTAATATGCCTAATATGATGGAATGTGTGAGGTGCCATGAGATGGTAGTTTGAATTATGAAATTGAGCACTCGGAGATGTGCATGAGTGTATACCAAGTGTGGTAGTATGGAATTATGGTTTTACGGAAGTTGTGAAATGAATTATTGGATTATCACCCTATGTGAAGGGAATGGAAAATTGATTAGTGATGATGGATTGAGTCAAAGTTTTATGGAAAGGCTTGTGATGGTGAGATGCTAAGCTAAGTTGGTGGCCTGAGTGGCCAATGATTTTAATAAGCGATTAATTGGGATGTAATCAATGTTAAGGTGTGGTACTAGTTGTTAAATAGAATGGCATTTGGTGAAATAAAAGGTGGATATCTTTACCCTGGTGGTCGAGTTACTGATGGAGTTGTATAGATGTAAACTATAGTGAGAGATGTGTTGAAAATACACAATGTGGATGTGGTTCTTGGCTAGGTACCAAGATATGTGATTGAGTGTGCTAGTGGTACTTTTGATAGTCCGAGAGACTTGTGTAATAGCTGATGTGAAACTATGAAAGTAATGATAGTGATGGATTTAGTCCTTGTGGTATGATAGATAGGCTTTGAAAATCCCTATATGATGGGACAGGTATGAGAAAGAGATGATATGTGACCCTGGAATGATACATACTGGTGGAATGAAATGATGATGAAGGTGAGGTGTATAGAATGAAATACATGTGGAATTGATAACATGAGTATGGAACGGTAATTAAAGAAAATTGTTAATGGAAATCTTAGGCATGTTACCTTTAATGTGAGAGATCAATGATGAACTATGTGTTAAGTTTTGAGATGATTAGTTGAAATTGTAAGTATGATCTAGGATATGAAAATTCATGAGTGGATTCATGGTTGAAAGCTTTGAAATAACCGATGTAAGGTATGAATTGTAATGTGTGGTCCATTGGGTACCAGTTAAAGGTCTTGAGGAAGAGATTCATCATTGTGTTTTGGTGAAAGTGGTGAACTTGTAAGGTTAGATTGGCAGTTGAGCACAGAGATGGTGCTTGTTAAAGGTAAAGTGCAGAGGTGAAATTGCGTGTTGTAGGTTAAGAACATGAGAAAAGAAAAATGTGTATATACGAGTTGTGGCTAAATGCCAAAAATGGGGATTTATCCCTCAGAAAATAAAAGTATAGTGAGTGTGAACTAGATGATTACTCGGTGAATGGCACTGAGGGGCTGTGAGATTCCATAATAGTGTTTGATGTGGAATAAGAAAGGTGGAAAAATTGATGCCAAGAGTTAATACTCCGTAGAAATAAAAAGCAAAGAAAGATAATTGTGACTGTAATGTGTCAGTAAGTAATAGTTGCCGGTGTGGCATAGATTGAACAGAATGTGGTATGATCCTATAGGCATAGTTGTTGATGTGTTAATTAGGTGGGAAAACCTGCCAAGAGAAATTATGGGCTATATGTGCTAGGTAGCCGGACTTGTGAAAAGAAATTGAAAGAAATTGGCTTGGTAAAGCATAAATAGTGCACAACTGCGTGGTGCGCTCCGGTTGTTCACATGTGGTGTCACCGGTTGAGATTGGAATTGTGGAGGACTTGAGGTCTCCCATTGGGCCTTTGAAAGGCAAGACCATTGTGAAATGGGGCTGAAAAGCCAAAAAGATAGGAATGTAAATGATTATTTTGGTGTCCGCACACTGATGAAGCTACTTGGGGTCGGGAGACTGAGATTCTCCGGCTGTATCCTGAGTTAGCATATTGGTATAGTTGATTTTGCGGACAAAATTCCTAAAAGGTGGGGTGAATATAACACCTCGGAAAATTAAATGTGAATTTATTTGATAGAATATGAGTTAGAATTGATGGATTAATGAAAATCAGAGAATTATGGCCAAAATGGGCAAAAAGGGCAAAATGGTAATTTGCCAAAAACGTAAACCGAGGCATGAAAAATGGAGTTAGAGATTTAATATGACAAAAATAATGCTGAAAATGGAATCAGGGCGGAAAATTGAGTGAGTAGGCAAAATTGTGAAAAAGTGATGAATAGTGACTTTTTAAGTGAAAGATACTGCGGTACGAGTGTACCGATAAGTGTGAAATTTTTATCAATATTTTGAGGAAATAAAAATATGACATGGACTGGAAAAATATGTAGATTAAGAATTTGTGATCATAACTTTTATCGGGATTAAAGTTAGATCGCGTGTGGGGCCCGTGGGATCAAAACCCACTTAAGTTTCCTCACTTTTTTCCTCACCCTCACGCCCTCTCTCTCTCTTTTCTCTTCTTCCCCACCGTGAGCCACTCCATTTGCAAAGAACCATGAACCCATTCTCTCCTCCCTCACCATTTGCTCATTTCTTCACCAAATCACTTGGTTTTGGTGTTGAAATCTATTGTAAACAACCTTCTAAAGCCATTGGTGATACTCCCAAGCCTTGAAATCATCTCCTTGGAGCGAAAATGGACAAACTCAGATCCGAACCATTGTGGTTCTTGGTGTTTTTTGGAGTTTTTGGATCACCTATGGATTGGTGAAGCCTTGGTGGTGTTCATACACTTGATGGTGAGTATATTTGTGGTATCTTTGTGGTTGATTTGGTAGATCTAGAAATTATGCTTTAAATCTTTAATTCTAGATGTGTGATGATAGAGAGCCCAAATGGAAAAATGCTATTAGATGAAAAGGCCTTAGAATCATGCTTGTAAGCTAGAAATGCTATGATAAATTTTGGTGAAAAAGTTGGGTTTTTAACTTAGGAAAATTTGTGGAAATTTCATGAAAATTGTTATGTGGTGTAATTGAATAATTGAATGATGGACCATTGGTATAGGTTGATAATGTGATTATATGATTAGTGTGTGTGTTAAAATGGAAGTGAAAACCTTGTAGAATCAACCTTTGAGGAATTCGAACCATAGAGGGGTTTGGAGGAAAAATGATGTAAAAGTTGTGTAGTTGAGATTGTATGATATAAAATGATGTTTAATTGGAGGATGGTATAGTGTGATATAGTGGAATGAGAAGAAAGAATGTGTGATTCATGATGTATTTGGTAATTTGATCTATAAAAGAGATTGAAGTAAAATGAATGATTACTTGAGATTAAATGATTGATTTGGAAATGGTTTGATAATCATGTTATGGATTATCTAGGTTGCCTCTTTTGGACGCTTTGGAAGCGGGTAAGCTTGGAGCTTACGTATGGAGCATGGGCTCGGTGTTGAGGTAACCTTTGGAACTGGGGTTTAGCCCTTGTGTGCTCCACCACACCTAGTGGATGGTTGTGGTTGGATTATGTGTTTATGGCATTGTGTGATTATGTGCTTGTATGCATATTGCTTGGATTGTATGAAAAATTGTTTGGTCACTGGCCAGTTGACGTGTGTTGGGTTTGGACATCCGCTGGATCATTTCGATGGCGAAGTGCCAGTTGGGTATGCCATGGGGTCGACTCATGGGAGCGACACCAGGATGAGCCAAACGGGGGACATCCGCCGGATAGGTCTCTTGAGGAGTTCCGGTTGGGTTGGCCATGGAGTTTTCTCAACCATGGGAGAAGCTCTAGGATTGTCTCGGGAGTTATATGATGGAGTCCTTGAACACAAATCCATGCGTGGATGTTCTCGGGTTGTCTCCAGTTGGTTGGTGATATTGTATTGCATGCATATTATATGATGTTATATTTGCACATTGAGTGAGCCATGGGGTGGAGAAGCCTCCAGGGCCCTTGGTTTACTGAGATATATTTATATATCTCACCCCGTGTTTTGGGGCATCATTTCAGGTCAGGTTGAGCCTGGAAGAGTGGAGCATGAGGTGCATATTGGAGGCACCATGTGATGAGCATTGGATTGGGACACACATTGCATATGTTGTATGCTTTAGTCTTAGATCATGAACTTGTGCATGTTGAAAATGCCATGCCTTTGTATGTTCATGACTACATGTTAAATTCTTTCAATTTGATGTATATGTATGACTTAGTATCTATTGTATATTTGAGTGAGCATGGGACTTGTCCATTGCCACATTCATTGCACTTGAAGCCTTGGCAAATATGTTGTAAAATGGTCCATATTTGATGTAAAATGGCCATTATATTAAAGACTTTGTAAATGATGCATAATTGAATGAAAATGCATGTTTGATGGGCCTAGTGCCTACATTAGAGTATGTTTAAGTGTTGTGTGGAGTACTAAGGTGTTTGGGATGGATTACACAACCCTTTTTGGGCTTAAAATGCTGTAATCTGTCACTTTTGCTGCATAGTAATCGATTACCCAAGCATGGTAATCGATTACCGTGCAACAGGGGACGAAATTTGGCTACTGTCTTCACTGGTAATCGATTACTGAGGCTTGGTAATCGATTACCATGTGAGGTAATCGATTACCCAAGGTTGGTAATCGATTACCAGAACAGAGGAGGTGAAAATTTAGCTACTGTCTCATTTTTGACAGGTGGTAATCGATTACCACCCACTGGTAATCGATTACCACAGTGCAATTTTTGAAAATTTAAGTTTTTCTAGACTAAAAGAAAGGGGCTTAACTTGATGGGTAGAACTCCAAATGGTTCGTGGTTTGAAGCCACGCGTAACTAATGTAAAGGGCTAGAACATGGTAAGATATTAAAGGAATTGGATGAGTTTAAATGAGTTGAATAAAAAGGAAAGAGTAGTGATGTTAGTAAACTGTATGCTTCCGCGTATTGCACTTACAATTATAGTGTTGTTTTAATTGATTACGGAAAAGTTATAGTTATGAAAAGGAATACGAATAAAGAAAAAAAAAAGTTGCCCGTAATTTAATTAACCCAATTACTGTGATTGTAACTGCGCTTAATATCATAATCAATGTTAACAATACCGGTACGTAACGGGCTGTTACATCTACTCCAATGCGGGGGCCTTGCCCCTAAAAGCATCACTGCTGCTCTGGGTACCTGAAATGATGTCCCCAAATGGGGTGAGATAACCACATCTCAGCTCAAGATTCATAGAGGATCCTCTAACCCCTGAGCCCACTTCCTGCATGACAAGTCAGATATAAAGCATATAATACAAACATACGGCATAAACATAGCATCATCGTATCATCCTTGTGTAACCCCAGGGTCAAAGCCATAGACGGTTACACATGTATGACTTCCAGGGTCAAGCCATAAACAGTTAACACAACCTATGAAATAGGTCCCAGAGTCAAGTCATAGGCAGTGTACATACCATGATCACTGGCCAGGATCCTCAAAACATATATTACCAGTGCATCATCATAAACAACTCACTTACAAGCCAAAGGTTACAGTTTTTCTTAGAAGTTTTCATCTTTCTTGAGTTTTAAACCTCTACCACACATTTAACCATCAAGACCCCATTTTTAATAATTTACAACATCATTATCAACATATAATTATTATGGACGAAATGGAAAGTGGGAGGAAGAAGGGTTTGGACTCATCTTTTCCATGGATTCAAGCCTTACCTCTCCAAGATGGCTCCTTTAGATCAAGATCCAACCTTTACTTACCAAGAATGCTTCTTCTTTTTTTACCAAGAACCCACCTTCATGAAATATTCAAGGATTTAGAACCAAGAACATGAATTTAAAAGAGAAAGGTAGGGTTTTTCAAGAAGAAAATGTAAGAAACTTACACTAGACTCAAGAAAACAAGCACCAAGGAGTGTTCTTCCAAGAGAACTCAAAATAACATCTCCATGGCATGAAGAAGCTCCAAAATCGCTGCTGTATGGTAAGGTTTCCACCGTGAAAATTTGGCTTTTCAAAATAAAAATAGGATATTAATGAAGAGGATGATGAGGGGAACAACTTTGGTGAAGAGTGTTTTGGATTTTAATAAAATTTAGGTGGTGGGATCTTAGAGAGAAGGTGGAGAAAGTTTGAGAACCTCCAAGGTAGAGAGAGAGTGAAAGGGGCTGCTGATGGGAAGGGAAGGGGAAAAGTCTTCTTATATATCTAGGGTTTTCGCCATGTCATTAAGTGACTTTCTGTCATTTAATGACACCCGGTGTAATTTTTCTCTGAACGGTTATCAAATTTCTACCCTGAAACACCCAAGACTCTAACTTTAACATTTTTGGTCTAATTATAACTTGTTAGGCATATATTGGTCTTTTTTTCAATTTTCATCTTTTTCCCGTTCCGGGATTCTACCGGCTGCTGCTACAGCAGTACAAAATACCCGGCATAAGTGACTTTTCAAAAATACCCCAATATGGGTATCAATCTTCATCAAATCATATCCTAACCTCATTCATGATATTTATATCATTAAATTAGCTCTCTAACTATAATTTGCTAACTCATAGCAATTATACTAATTGTTACTGCATCAGCAGTCAAAATTAACAGATGAAAATTCATCTGTGTAAAATACCCTCAATATGGGTATCAAAATTATTAGAATTCCATCCTCATTCTATTTATGACCGTAAGGTTCTCATTATAACCCTCTAATTTAAAAGTCATATAATTAGGGTTATTATAGATATTGTGACAACCAAATAATGTTACTATCACATCTTAACCGTTGATTTCCGCCAATCAACGGTTATCACTTATTTTGAATTAATAATTAATTATTGAGCTTGATTTGAAAAATGATAACCGTTGATTGGCAGAAATCAACGGTTAAGATGTGGTAGTAACATTATTTGGTTGTCACAATATCCTATCCCTAATACATATATATTAGAATATTACCCGTGTGATGCACGGGGAAAAAAGATCAAAATTTTTGTCATTCGCCATGGTTGGTTAATCGCACTGTAGCCGTAGTTGGTTAATCGCACTGTAAATCTTATACTTACAAAAAATTGTGTTGCTATTTTGTTCTATATTTCAGGTGGAAAAAATTACGGCATTGGTACAGAACTTTACAAATATCAACCACAAACAAAAATATGCTATTTAGAGGGATAATTAATTTTGCATACAATTACATCATAATTACGTTATAATACACCATGTTAACATGAGGAATGGATATAAAAAAATGCATACAAATCATTGCTAACTATAACATTCATCAACAAAATCAAGGTAACAATAACACCAAGAAAATATGTATTTAAAAGATCAACTTTTACCTATAATATGAAAACGCTATTCATTCAGTGTCATTTCATAGCAATCATTGGAGAGATGAGTTCAACACTTACTAAACATGTCATTTCCTGTGTGATTTTCGTTCCTTGTGTGAACCAAAAAAAAAGATTGTGTGAACGGGATTTGAATGCAACTTAATCAAATAAGCATGTATGAGTCATATTTTTTTGCTTACATTGCAACAAATGCATATAAACAGAATCAAAACAACTATACTAATCTTTGAGATAGACTTTCATTTATTGCAATCACTTTTAAGAAATAATAACAAATAATTATTATTTGCAATGATTTGTGTCTTTAGTATTTAGAATTTTACAAATTTGTATTTACAAAAACTAAAATCAGATTTAGGAATATAATTATAAAAGAAGAAGAATGAAATTTTAATTTAATTATGAAAATGTGTTGGTGGGCCGGCCCTCTGGGCCGAGTCCAGTTTGCTACCTCTAACTATCAACATGTAAAAGGTTTTTATAGTTGCATCTATGTTTTTATATTTTAACTCAGAGATGAACTTTCATTTACTACAATCACATTTATAAAAATGACAAATATACAAATTACTAAAATTTAGATAATAATACAAGAATTGGGAAGATGTGCACTTGTGCTCCATCGAGAACGATTAGAATAGAAAAAAAAATACATTTACCAAAAATAAAAATAAAAAATGGTAGCAATCTATCTCCAACAAATATTTTTTGTTATATAACATATCTAATGAGGCTCTCTTCTCTTACTCCCCTTCCTCCACGACTATGGTATCATCTCCATACTAACAGTAGGAATGTAATTTTTGTTGGTAATGGTAATAGTAAAATACAATTTAAGAGATAATTACCAAAATAAAAAAAAATTCGAGTAGGATTTCTTGGATATTTGTTCATTAATAATTTCAAATCAACAAGCTCACACGATCTATACGCACCATATGTCCCAAGAGGGACCCAGGCACAATTATTAAAGGATAATTAAAATAAATATAAAATAATAGACTATATTAGTGTTATTAAAACTAGGGTTGGCAAAAACCAGTCAACGGGTTGGCTCGTAACCCGCTAAAAATAAGCCAGGTTGAGTGGCAAAAATGAGCTGCCAACCAGAGCCAATTCGTGAAAAAATGAGCCACCCCGCGATTCAAATAGGCCAGCTCGCGAGTTGAGTTTTTTTTTTATAAAAAATACTAAATATAATATAAAAAAATGGACAAAACCCACGATGTTGTCATCATTTTTCTTCCTTCTCTAAACCTAGGTCCCTAATCTTCTCAAATTCCTGCCATTTTTATATTGTTAGACTGTGTTGGATCTGTTTGGTTCAAATATCTTACCCACTTGGTAGCAAGTGGTTCTGATTGTTTATTGATATTGATGCAAATTTATTGTGAAGAAAATTCGAAACCAAAATATTTTGTTTTTATTTCTCATTTTGTAACCCTTTGTTTAAGCTGATGGAAACCACCTAGCCGATGCATTAATACTACAGTGTCATTTAAATAGGTTGAAAATGAGCCAACTCGAGAGCGATATTTGAGCCAACCCGCGAGCTAATTTTCGAGCCATACACAAAAACTAACGAGTTGCAGCTACTAAGCTTTTTTGAAAAACCTGCTAGGAACTTACCATCTTCGTTCATTAACAGCCCTCCACAGCCAGCAATTCCATTATCCCTATTTGCAGCACCATCTACATTAAGCTTCAGCCAACCTTTATATGTAGTGCACCAATTAGTCTTTTTCATACATCTCTGGGAGCTAGTAGCCATACAGTCCTTTCTTCGAGCTTGTGTCACATCCCGAAAAAAAGCCACCATTTAAATATTTCTGAAATTTTAAAAAAAATCATCAAATAATAATTTCGTTTAAATAATAGACAAAAGAATGATTTAAATTAATAATTTCATTTAAATAAGGGAAAAGTGTTTGTCATTTTAAATGACATAAAATTATGTCATTTTAAGAGAGAGATAGACACAAAATGATATTTTTTATTTAAAATTTAAATTTAAAAAAACCACCCACTTTCTTTCCTATGATTTCTATTCCTTGTGTCTATCTCTCTCCTAAAATGACACATCTTATCTCATTTAAAATGAAAAACATCAAACCCTTTAAATAATTATACAAATTATATATTAAGATTTTTTAATAATTTTAATGTTATTATATAACAAAATAATGACATCAAACATGTAAATAGTTGTAAATGAGCACATCATTGTATCTGTATCTAGAAATTCATAAGAATTACTTTAATTTGACTAAATATTAGTATTTAAATCAAAAAACAAGCTTAAGTTTATTTTATTTTTTTGTGTTAATATATAATTTTTGCCGAATCAAAAGTTAAAAAAAAATTTGTAATAAATATTAACGGCCCAAAAAGAAAAAATCTTGTCTTACATAATATTCATTTACATAAGCCATATAATAGTCATTTACATAAACTAATTAAGTCATAATCTAACATTTGATATATAATTTTTTTAAATAAAAATTACATGCTATTTGATCCAATAGGGCTAGTTGATTTTACGGAAATGGATCATCTCATGTGTAATTTAACATGATCATGTCATGTGGGAGGATCTTAACCATTAATAATTAAATCAATGATGATGATTGTATAACTTCTTATCCTTATATTTTTTCTCTCTCATCTCTTATCACCATTAATTCACCAATATATGATTATGATTGCCCACATCACATGATCATGTTAATTAGTATAGGAGAAGATCCGCTCCTCATTTTATATTTTGACAGGTTAACCTCGGTTTCAACCCATCACGTGTAAAACCTTCTCTTACCCTTTCTCTCGCTCTTATATAAGTTTCATTTCCTGGAAACTTTGCAAAACACAATCAATCACGCATCCCAAATTTTCTCGAGAAAATTTTCAGCTTTCCTTTGCGCTTAACACTGGTTTTTCTATTCTTCCTTCTTGTTTTGCCAATTTTTCTTGCCATTTTTTCTTCCGGTAAATGGCATTGAGGGGTTTGTTTGAAGCGGTTCCTGTGCCAAAGTCCATGGTGACGAGTCCCATTAGATCAAAACCTATTCACAATTTCACGTTCCCTTCCCCTTTCTTGAAGTGGGGAACCCAGAGCGGCATCAATTTCACTAGCCCTTACTGCGCCGGAGTTCCTAGCTACGGTGGTCAGCGTTGTTCCGAGTCAAAGACTGAGGAATCAATGGCGATTGAGGATGATTTCATGGAGATTGAGGATGATTTCATGGAGATTGACGATGATTTCATGGTGATTGAGGATGATTTCATGGAGATTCAATATACATTAATTGCTTGTTCTCCTTTGTAGCTAGAGCATTTGGTTGCTGCCATTTTTTATTTTTGTTTTTGATAAATGTAAATTTTTTTTTCTATTCTAATCTTTCTCGGTGGAGCACAAGTGCACATCGTCCCAATTTTTGTATTATTATCTAAATTTTAGTAATTTATAAATTTGCCATTTATATTTTTGCATGTTATAAATATATATGGCAAATTTATAAATTACTAAAATTTAAATAATAATACAAAAATTAGGACGATGTGCACTTGTGCTCCACCGAGAAGGATTAGAATAGAAAAAAAAATTTACATTTATCAAAAATAAAAATAAAAAATGACAGCAACCAAATGCTCTCGCTACAAAGGAGAACAAGAAATTAATGTATATGGAATCTCCATGAAATCATCCTCAATCACCATGAAATCATCCTCAATCACCATGAAATCATCCTCAATCTCCTTGAAATCATCCTCAATCTCCATGAAATCGTCCTCAATCTCCATTGATTCCTCAGTCTTTGACCCGGAACAACGCTGACCACCATAGCTAGGAACTCTGGCGCCGTAAGGGCTAGTGAAATTGATGCCGCTCTGGGTTCCCCACTTCAAGAAAGGGGAAGGGAACGTGAAATTGTGAAGAGGTTTTGATCTCATGGGACTTGATGCTCACCGGCAAATGTACCTATCGCACAAGTAATATAGAAGTAAGTAAAGTATCATCTCCACAGGGATTGGGATGGAACATCAAATAACCGTGTTCTTTAAGAATTGAAGAGTTCAAAAGGTTTGTGACAAATAATGTCGATTTGGATGAAATTAAAAGTAAAGATTTATTTTTGGGATTTTTCTATGAAGAATAAAATAATAAAGATGAGAAGTGATTTGTAGAAAAAAGGGATGAGAAAAGTATTGTAGTCAGGATACACTCACCAAATGATTCTCACTTCTTACTCTGGATTGACTTACGATATTCATTTATAAAATTACTCGGATAAATTATTATATAAAAACATTAATAGTTAACCCTCAATTCCTTGCAAGGTTAACCCTTTAAACCCAATTGGAACCCCAATTCCTTGCAATGTTCCTTATGGTATTAAGCAATGAACTCAATAATTTAGGCATCCGCAATTCAATACACATCTATTACTAGCATGCATACGAACCGTTATCTTACCCCCTTTCAAGATCAAAACCCCAATATTCCTATCTAGGGTTCTAACCCTCAGACATCATCTACTATTAGATTGATCAATTCTAATAAAGAAAATAGAAATTTCGCGCAGAGTAATGATAAAGATAATTATATAAATGAAAAACCATAAATCAATCCGTTGTAACAAGGGTTCACATAGGGCTCGTGACCCTAACTACAATAAAAAGAGATCTAGCCAACCATTGACATGACTGATCTCTAAAAAGAAAACATAAACTAATTAAAAAGGAGAAAGAAAAAGAAGAAGAAGAACGAAGAACAAGACTCTAAGCACGAGGCTGGTTTCTCTCCAAAAGTGTCTGAATGGAATACCGGGGAATGTGTGAAGAGTACCCCTTTATATAGCCACCAATTAGGGTTTCCTCGCAATTCCCGAAAGTGCCCCTCTGGTGAAACGTATAACGGAAGAATTAAATTACAACTTATTACGTATAACGGAAGAATTAAATTACAACTTATTACTTATTACGTATAACGGAAGAATTAAATTAAAACAGATTTAAATTCAAATTTCAATTCAATAGTGGCGCGACCCTCTGGCGCCTTGTTTGGTCTCTCGTGCGGTCTTCCCTTCCTTGTGTTTTTTTCAAATTTTTGAATCTCTTTCACACTATAACTTATAGAAATCATATAAAAAATGAGAAATAAACAAAAAATGGAAAAACTAAATAATAAAAGCAATTAAAAAACAAAAAACTGCTCTTTTATGATTAAATTCCTATTATTTTTGGCTTGGAAAACATAACTTGCCAGAGGCACATCAGGACTTCGGCGCAGGAACCGCTTCAACCAAACCCCTCAATGCCATTTACCGGAAGAAAAAAATGGCAAGAAAAACAGCGAAAACAAGAAGGAAGAATAGAAAAACCAGTGGTGAGCGCAAAGGAAAGCTGAGAATTTTCTCGGGAAAATTTGGGATGCGTGATTGATTGTGTTTTCCAAAGTTGCCAGGAAATGAAACTTATATAAGAGTGAGAGAAAGGGTAAGAGAAGGTTTTACACGTGATGGGTTGAAACCGAGGTTAACCTGTCAAAATGTAAAAGGAGGAGCGGATCTTCTCCTATACTAATTAACATGATCATGTGATATGGGCAATCATAATCATATATTGGTGAATTAATGGTGATAAGAGATGAGAGAGAAAAAATATAAGGATAAGAAGTTATACAATCATCATTGTTGATATAATTATTAATGGTTAATATCCTCCTACATGACATGATCATGTTAAATTACACATGAGATGATCTATTTCCGTAAAATCAACTAGCCCTATTGGATCAAATAGCATGTAATTTTTATTTAAAAAAAATTATATATCAAATGTTAGATTATGACTTAATTAGTTTATGTAAATGACTATTATATGGCTTATGTGAATGAATATTATGTAAGACAAGATTTTTTCTTTTAGGGCCGTTAATATTTTATTGTAATTTTTTTTTTAACTTTTGATTCGGCAAAAATTATATATTAACAAAAAAAATAAAATAAACTGAAGCTTGTTTTTTGATTTAAATACTAATATTTATTCAAATTAAAGCAATTCTTATGAAATTCTAGATACAGA
Organism: Gastrolobium villosum; assembly: GCA_032173675.1. NCBI lineage: Eukaryota > Viridiplantae > Streptophyta > Magnoliopsida > Fabales > Fabaceae > Gastrolobium > Gastrolobium villosum. Next base: position 4,597 of record JAVKPL010013123.1, on the reverse strand, counting down.
TACAATGATATGCTCATTTACAACTATTTACATGTTTGATGTCATTATTTTGTTATATAATAACATTAAAATTTTTAATAAATCTTAATATATGATTTGTATAATTATTTAAAGGGTTTGATGTTTGTCATTTTAAATGACATAAGTTATGTCTTTTTAGGAGAGAGATAGACACAAGGAATTGAAATCATAGGAAAGAAAGTGGGTGGTTTTTTTAAATTTAAATTTAAAATAAAAAATATTATTTTGTGTCTATATCTCTCTTAAAATGACATAACTTTATGTCATTTAAAATGACAAACACTTTTCCCTTATTTAAATGAAATTATTAATTTAAATCATTCTTTTGTCTTTTATTTAAATGAAATTATTATTTGATGATATTTTTAAAATTTCAGAAATATTTAAATGCTGGCTTTTATCCGGGATGTGATACAAGCTCGAAGAAAGGACTGTATGGCTACTAGCTCCCAGAGATGTACGAAAAAGACTAATCGGTGAACTACAGATAAAGGTTGGCTGAAGCTTAATGTAGATGGTGCTGCAAATATGGATAATGGAATTGCTGGCTGTGGAGGGCTGTTAAGGAATGAAGATGGTAAGTTCCTAGGAGGCTTTTCAAAAAAGCTTAGTAGCTGCAACTCGTTAGTTTTTGTGTATGGCTCGAAAATTAGCTCGCGGGTTGGCTTAAAAATTGCTCTCGAGTTGGCTCGTTTTCAACCTATTTAAATAACACTGAGTATTAATGCATCAGCTATGTGGTTTCCATCAGCTTAAACAAAGGGTTACAAAATGAGAAATAAAAGCAAAATATTTTGGATGTAGATGGTGCTCACAATAAATTTGCATCAACATCAATAAATGGAATTGCTACCAAGTGGGTAGATATTTGAAGGGATTGAAGTTATACCAAACAAATCCAGCACAGCCTAACAATATAAAAATGGCAGGAATTTGAGAAGATTAGGGACCTATGTTTAAGAAGGTAAGAAAAATGGTGACAACATCGTGGGTTTTGTCCAATTTTGTATATTATATTTAGTTTTTTTTATAAAAAAAAAAAAGCTCGCGAGCTGGCCTATTTGAATTGCTCGTTAGTTTTTTTTCACGAATGGCTCGGGTTAAGCTCATTTTTTTAGGAGAGAGATCAGCTCCTCAACCCGGTCCAACACCCGTTTTTTTAAATTTAAATTTAAAATAAAAAATATTATTTTGTGTCTCTCTCTTTTTTTAGCGGGTTACGAGCAACCCGTTGACTTGTTTTTGCTGACCTTAGTTTTAATAACACTAATATAGTCTATTATTTTATATTTATTTTAATTGTCCTTTAATAGTCTGGGTCCCTCTCGACATGGCGTATAGACCGTGTGAGCTTGTTGATTTGAAATTATTAATGAAAATGCATCTCCAAGGAATCCTACTCGATTTTTTTATTTAGGGTAATTATCTCTTAATATTTTACTATTACCATTACCAACAAAAATTTGCATTCAACATCAATAAACAATCAGAACCACTTGCTACCAAGTGGGTTTGCTTGAAGGGTTTTTTCTTGGACCAAACAAATCCAGCACAGGAGGAAAGTGTCTCCTTCTCGGTTGGGGGATCACTCTCATCCTTCCTCCGGTAGCGAAGCTCAATGCACCCGTTGTTCTAATGAGGGGCTAGCCTACACGGCCGTACCCCGAGGGCAAGGTGACTGGAGGAGGTTGAATGGGGATACTCCGGGTTACACCAAAAAAATAAATAAATACATTCCTATTCTTAGTATGGAGATGACACCAAGTCGTGGAGGAAGGGGAGTAAGAGAAGTGAGCCTCATTAGATATGTTATATAACAAAAAATATTTGTTGGAGATAGATTGCTGCCATTTTTTATTTTTATTTTTGGTAAATGTAATTTTTTTTCCTATTCTAATCGTTCTCGGTGGAGCACAATTGCATATCATCCCAATTCTTGTATTATTATCTAAATTTTAGTAATTTATATATTTATCATTTATATTTTTGCACATTATATAATGATTTACATATATATATGTATATATATATATATATATATATATAGTGCAAATATATAAATGGTTGGTAACTAAAGGAAAATGATAATAAAATAAAATAAAAATCTGAAGTAAGAAGAGAGAAAGTAGAGGAGAAGAGAAATGGAGAAAGGTTGAGAATTGAGAAGTGGTTTGGTTTGGTTAGGTTAAGCTCCTATTTATAGCTAAAATTTTTAAACTGAGACATTAATTACAGGCAATATCAACGGTCATCACATTTATTTGGATTATAAAAACTGTAGGTAAATCAAAGGTAATCATAACTATTTTAACTATTATTAATATATTAATGGTTACAAAATTAATAAAAATAATTATTGTCATAACCAACCATAACTGCTGACCGTTACAACTAAAATCACCACTAATTAAGTTACACTTATAAAGTCAAATTATGACATACTATCTGCAATTAATGCCTATAACCCTATACGTAAGGGTACATACTACTCTATTATTATTATTATTATTATTGCTATTTTTCTGGGAAATTACAGGTATAAACTATAAAGTGTGATTATCTTAACCGAATTAGAAAATTTTCTAGATCTCTTATGTGTCTTGTTCTCTTATTCCTTGCTCTTATATACGTAAATTTTAGAATTATAAAAATAAAAATTAATGAAATATAAATTCATTAATTATAAGTTCATATATATATATATATATATATATAACGTGCAAAAATATAAATGGAAAATTTATAAATTACTAAAATTTAGATAATAAATGACGATTGTGGGTGATTTCATGGAGATTGGGGATGATTTCATGGAGATTGAGGATGATTTCATGAAGATTCAATATACATTAATTGCTTTTTCTTATTTGTAGCGAGAGCATTTGGTTGCTGCCATTTTTTATTTTTATTTTTGATAAATATAATTTTTTTTCTATTCTAATCCTCCTCGGTGGAGCACAAGTGCACATCGTCTCAATTTTTGTATTATTATCTAAATTTTTGTAATTTATAAATTTGTCATTTATATTTTTGCACGTGATATATATATATATATATATATATATATATATATATATATATATATATATATATGATATATATATATATATATATGATAAGTGGGATAGGATATTGTAACACCCCGTAGTACTCCGGTTGTTAACATACATGATATTTAACATTCACAGCGGAAGACTTTATTTAAAAAGAAATAAAACATCTTATAAAAATACGAGTAAACTTTTTCCAAAACATTTTATAAAAATATTTCTAAGAAAAATGTTCATGTTAGATACTGCGAAAGCGTAAATCTAAACATACATCCACTAATTAATCCCATGAGCCAATATTAGTGGCCATTGACCAAAAAGATATGACATCAAATGTCATTCCTGACGGAGTCTCACGGATAGCATAACAGCTGTATTTTGGATAATTGAGAACCTGGTCCCACACATACAGTTAACCTGATAAGTATAATAATTTAAACAGACAGCTTGCAAGTCCCACACGGACTGCAATCCCCTCAATGGGTAAATACAAAGAAGAAGGTTCCATGCCCAAATTAAGTGAATGCTTACATCAAGTCTATATTAATCCAATTTATAAAAACATCAGTAATTAATCCATAGCTCTAAGGATATAATCATGAGCCTAAATAAACACATACAATAATCTCCATAAAATAATTCAGCATGTTAACAAGTCTACATGCTAACATCAAATCTAAACATAATGTAAAACCATCAACTGCATCATCATCAACTCCAATGCCGGGGCCTTGCCCCTAAAAGCATCACCGCTGCTCTGGGTACCTGAAATGGTGTCCCCAAACGGGGTGAGATAACCACATCTCAGTAAGCTCAAGGTTTATAGAGGATCCTCAAACAGGGTGAGATAACTCAACAAGTAGGTGCTCTCCATATGATTCTTTTAGAGGTTATGAAAGATTTCATATGGTTAATTCGTAGTGCTCATTTTTCAGTTATGTTTGTGATTGGTTATCATTTAAGGCATAACTTTATGTTTTTGTTGGGTAAGAGGATACCTTTAGCGTACAAATTCTGTTTGGTGTATGGCTTTCTATTTCGTTCTTGATGACAGATAAAATTTTGAATGATGAGAAGTATTGTATGTGTTATTTTTTTTGTTTCTGTTCCGTTATTGTTTGACGGTTGGTTCTTCTTGTTTCACGTTGTTATTCTGTTAATTGAATTCATGCTATGGCAGTATGGCAACTTGCAAAAGAGATTATTCCCACTAAACAAGTGAAAAAAATTGATTAGAAAAATCTTCCACCGTAACTCGAATTTGAATTAATTTAAAAAAGGAAAAAATTCACCAATTTTATTGTAGTTGGCTTTAGAATCATCTTTTTCCAAGGAGAAGTAGTGGAATTTAACTGCATTGAAAAGGTGAACTGATATAAAAGCTTCACCATTTTTTCACAAAAAGAAATTAATAATGTTTTTAATTAAAATTAATTCAAAAATATTTTAAAATTATTTTATTTTAATTAAAAAAGTTTCTAAAAGATGAAAAATTTCAAAATGAAGCAGTGTGAATGCAAAGCTCA
>JAVKPL010013122.1:0-71322 GCA_032173675.1 Gastrolobium villosum | reverse complement strand
TCGATTTGCTCTTTATTTTTTTATTCAACATAGATTTTATTAAACTGGTGTTGTTATTTTGTTATTAAATTGAAAATTAATAACTAATTATTTAATTAAATAATTATTAAAAATAATAAATAATTATCCATTGATTTTTTATAATATCTGCGAATTTAAATTTCAAATTTATGATGTAAAATGATAGTTTATTGATTGATTTTTCTTATTTGTTTTGTAAAAAATGTTTCACACGATTTTTCTCTTGAATAATATATTTTCAAAAATATTTTGTGTTGTTTGGTTATGGTGTTAAATATTATTTTATTTAATAAAATTGATTTTCATTTTAATAATGATTTTCAATTTAATGTTAATTTGTTTAATTTATTAAAATAAGTATTTTTATGTGATTAATTTTTTTGAAAACTTAAATAATTAACTATTAAACTATCATAGTTATTAATAATAAATATAATATTTGGAATATATATATACAGATTTCAAAAAAAATAAAAAAAAATCAGATGTTGATAACTATTATTTTATTCAATTACTTTAAAAGCCAATTTTCAATTTAAGGCTAAAACAATAATGCTAATTTAAAGTGGAGGAGATTAGAAAAGTTTCCATAAATAGAAAATAATTAAATTTGGAAATTTAATATATTTCGATTTTTGTGCATATTATATAAATAATTTTTTTTCATGATTATACTTTTAGGAATTAATTCAAGAAATTAAAGATTATAGTAATAATTTGTCAAATGATCAAACTTAAACAGAAATTATGTTGAAAATGATATTTTATACATATTTTTTAGGGTTTTTGTCATTTTAAATTATATAAGTTATGTCATGTTATTAGAGAGATAGACATAAGAAATGAAGATTATGGGAAGAAAATGAGTGATTTTTTAATTTGAATTTTAAATAAAAAATATTATATTGTGTCTATCTCTCTATTAAAATGACATGATTTTATGTCATTTAAAATGATAAATGTTTTTCCCTATTTTTTATTACGTCTTATTTTTTTTTTTGGTAAAATTACGTCTTATATTTTATTCCTCAATGAATTGAGATTACAATGTATTTAAGTCATTTCTAAATAATAAAAAAATTCTATTTAAGTCGATTTAAATATAAGGAAAGAAACTAATAATTAATTAAAAGTGATTTTATTTAATAGTTAAGATGAGATATTTGATACTCTCCTCAAATAAAAAGATTTTATTTATAATTACAATCCTGTAAATCATGATTACATATTAACGAGGCACGAATCGCACAAAGTCGTACAAAAATATAATAAATAAATTTCACATTATAAGAACACATAATAAATCATTTTTAAATTCATGCTAATACTCCTGTTCATACCAACACTTATTCTCCAATTACATATTATTTTTAGTATTTCAAAAATTGAAATCAAAATTAAACTGATGAGACTTTTAAATTATACTTTAATAGTTTTACTGTTTACCTGATTAAATTTAAAATTAAATATAGCAAGAGTGATCATGATTAAATAAAATTATAACTATTTTAGAATGAACATTTTAACTGATTAAATAAATTTGATTTTTTTTTTAAAAGGAGTAAAATTATAGGATTACAACACACTTTATAGTTAAATTACAACAGAAAAAATTAAAACAAAAAAGGAGTGTTTTTCATATGAAGAAAAATAAAATACATTTGTGTGTATGAATCAGACAAGGCTTTGTTGGGAGAGATTTACCCATTTATGATCTCCTGCCTTGAAAGGATTAGTCTTCGGCCGTAGATAAAGGATATTTTGGAAAAAAAATAAAAAAAAATATTTGTTGAGGAGTTAAACAGTGTCACGTAGTGGGACTTTGATTAGCATTAGATTTGAACTTGGAAGGTTCTAGAACTTAGCAATTAAGATTCATGTCTTTGTCCATCACTTAAAAACCTAGAATGTGATGTATTGTCCATCAATTAAAAAACAGAATAATCTTTTATCACACATAAATTATTTTAATTTACTCCCAAAGTGATATCATTTTGAGATTGAAAAATTAGATAATTATAATTATAAAGACTATAATAATCTTAAAATTAATTAAAATTAAAAAAATATCATAATTTTCATTTCAAAACGACATCGTATTAAGTTTATTACCGATATATTTCAAACAAACCCATTAAAAAAAGTGAAAAACCTAGAATATGATGTCTTGCCCATCAAGTAAAAAAATAGAAAAAAACTAGAATATGCCATCACACGCAGCAGTAAAAACAAACAACAAACCTAACAAATGTGGGAAAGTAACAAAGTACCACATCTCATAGTTGTAAACCTAGATCTGTATCTGAACTATAAGATTGCGCCGCCGAGGTTGTTGAAAAGTTGAGCTTATACATCATTGTTTTAGTTACAATCGCATATTTCAATCTCCATATATACTATTCATTCCACAATCACTTTGTAAATTCACATGCCTAAGCTTTCTCTTTGTCACAAATCACTTGGTTCTTCTTCTTCAAGCGATTATCCCACCCCACCCATCTTGGATTTTGGAAAGATTTTAGGCTCCATGTGAAGAGGAAGCTTTACCACAATGTTATTTCTCTTTCTAACAAGTGGAATTCGATGGAATTACTCAAAGATTGTTACTTGAGTATCTTGATCAATTATTTTTGCCGTTCGTGTCAAATCACTTTTTTTTATCTCGCTTTCGTGTCAAATCACCCAAATATTGATATGTCTGTGTGACTGTGGTTTATATTCTAATGTTGTCACTTATAATTCTCTAATCTATGTATTTTACATTCTGGGTCAATTGAAAGACGCAAATGGCTTGTTGAATGAAATTGATTACTTAATATGGAAAAAGCATAAGTTTTTTTAGTCAAATGGCAGAATCAATTGTTCAAGATGCTCAAAGTAACAATATTTGATTAATTCCCTTGAAATTCCATTTGTTTAGAAAGGGAAAGAGCAGTGGGGTAGTGTTTCATCTGCACAAGGGAGTTAAATCTTGCCAAACTCCATCCTGGATGGGGTAGGAAGCTTATATTCAATTCTTCAACAATGGAAGATGAGGTGGTTCTGCTAGATTTCTGGCCAATTCCTTTTGGGAAGAGGGTCATGATTGCACTTGCTGAAAAGGGTATCTTAGTACGGTGAAAAAGATGAGAACTTGAGGAACAAGAGCCCTCTCTGCTTCCAAATGAACCAGGCTATATTCTGGAAGGTACCCTTCTGTGTTTCATTGCTGTGGTTGTTGCTTGTGATTTCTTTACCCTTGCTTTTATTGATATGATTTTGGTATATAATGATGTAATTGGGTTATTACCATGTTGCTTCCTATTATTAGTTTTTATCCTTTGGACATAATATGGAATATGTGAGATGCATATGAAAGGAGAATGATCCACATGAGGAAATGTGAATAGCTACCTCTTTTTTCAAGATCCTCCGCAACCTATTTTCAGTCATTAGTTGAGTTACTTTCCCTGTTTGAAAGTTGTGTTTTGCTTTTTTTATTCAGTGTTCCTCTGCCTATTCTAGAAATAGGTAGCAAAAGATCCTGTTTATCAGAGATTAAACTGTAAGTTTATTCTTGCATTTTATTACCGGGAAAACATTTTCTCTTGCATAAGAATTGAATTTTCATGTTGTGACTATTGGATTTGCGTGCATAATTTTTTTTTTAATAAATATGGGACCCACCACTAATTGAGTCGCAATATGAGAATTCAATTCTTATGATGAGAAAATTAAACCCCTTTATTATCTCTTTTGGAGATAGAATTTTTATGTATTAAACTATAAATAATTTGATTTGGCTGAAGAAGAGGAATGATGCGATTTTAACAAGATGAGTTAGAGCCTAGAGATTTATAAAGATGGAGTTGTGCAAGAGAGGATGTAGGGTTTCACGGAAAATAAATAAATAAAATGCATCTGACATGGTTATAACTCATAGAAGGCACTATATATGATCTAATAGCTCCTTGACACGTGACATGTGTTCTAATTATTTTTTTCTGTGTGATTGAATAACTAACTTAGATTTTCTAAAATCATGAAGTGAAGTAATACTTTTCATCAAGGGCTGCAACATGTCATCTAAAGCATTTTTTTTTTCAACTAGTCAACCTATTAAAGGTATCCATGTGAAATAGCATAGTTAATTATCTATCTAATTGAATTAATCACAATTTTGTAGAAAATGAGATGGAGTTCTCGTTAGAGCCAACAAATTGGGTGGGGGATATGTTGAGTTTTACAATCAATTCTTAAAAATGGGGGTAAGACAACCTATTTTATTTTTTATTTTTTGGGGATAGAGACGGGTCAGTGTAAAATATATTTGAACTAGCAGATCGAGGTTGACTCATTTTTTGACGGATTAACCATCCACCGTCCACTTTTTCACCTCTAATTCTTATCATCCTTCCAATATGAAGTTATATACCTGAGTTAATATCTTTACTCATAATTTCCGGACCCAAATCAACTACCTAAAAAATCATAGTAGAATCTGCCTTATACTCTACAAAATCAGAAAAAGAAATAGGCTTCCTAAGTGTAAGAAAAGAATTGAAACCCTAAAACTATCTATTATAATTTCATAAATCATAATAAATAATAATAACTCCTAATTGATTTGCATTATTTGATCAAACTTATAATAAGAATCAATATTATAATTACAATATTTCTTGTGTGATTCTAATCATTTGGCATAATAATCTTAAGATATCTCCATGATTTTAACTCATGTTAACATTACCTATTAAATGAGTGAAAAAAATATTTTTAATACATAGGTGAATGAGTGAGTTTTTAAAATTCGTGCTTACATGACCTTTGCAAGTAAATTAGCTAACTAATTTATTTTTCTAATTTAATTATTTATAAAAAAGATTAATTATTTGTCTAATTTAATTAATCATATTTGATATATCAAAATTAATTGAAAGTTGTTTAGAATCCCAAAGTTAAATATAAAAGGTATATATAATAATAAATAAAAAGAAAATAAAATAAATTTTAAGTATGAAAAATTTTGCTTCTTAAATTAAATTTAAAACTTGGGATTTTTTAACATTACAGAAAATTTACTATAACAAAATAAATGAATTGTGATTTAAAAATTGCCACCACTGAGTCATGAGTATTTTACAGACAATTTCTTCACATTTCTAGAAATCTCAAAGAAGTTGAGGGAAAATATTCTGTATCATCCAGGATCGCTGAATATATATCTTGGTGCTTCTTTTTACAGTACTAAATTTTCCTTTTCTTATTTATTTTTTGTTATTTTGTTATTTTTTATTTTTACCTCCCATTTATACTAAAGGATCACCCGAAAATAATAGTCCTAGAACATAATAATTAAATACTCTCGAGGTTGAATTTTCTGTCCAGACATAAACTTCTGCCACGAAAAAAAAAAGATTTTATTTTAATTACAATCCTGCAAATCATAATTATACATGCACAAACTCGTATAAAAAACATAATAATTAAATTTCACATTATATGAAAACACAATAAATTATCTTTAAGTTTATGTTAACACTCTTTTTCATACCAGTACTTCCTCTCAAATTACATATTATTCTTAATATTTCAAAAATTGAATTCAAAATTAAACTAAAGAGATTTTTAAATTATAATTTAATTGTTTACTTGGTTAAATTTAAATTGAATCACAATAATTAAATATGATAATGTTTAAATAAAAATATAACTAATTAAGATATGACCTTTTTAACTAATTAAATTAATTTAATTTTTAAGAAAGGAGCAAAAGAATAGAAGTAGAACACATTTTCAAATAATAAAAATCACTCACTTTTACTCTCCCATGATTTTCACTTTTAGGTGTCTATCTCTCTCCTAAAATGACATAACTTATGTCATTTAAGATGACAAACTCTTTAACTTCAAGCTAAAAAAAATTATAAATAAAATTAAAAAAGTTCAATTAAAAAATTAATTTAAAATTATTCATTTGATTTTTTTTATTTATAAAAGACTAATATAATTTAAAAAAAAAACCGTTTTAGGAACTTTTGATTTTTAATTTTTTCTTCATAATGAAAAAATTCTTTTATTATAAAAATTATTTAGTCTAACTTATGCTTAAAAAAAAAAAATTTAAAAAAACACTTTCCAAACATTCACTTAACCTGTGACACACGTGGGACAACTTTAATTTCCATTAGGTTTGTAGTTGGAAGGTCCTAGAACTTAACAATTAATTAAGATTCCTGTCTTGTCCATCAAGTAAAACCTAGAATATGTCATCACATATCAGTAAAAAACAAACTTAACAAATGTAACAAAGTAAAAAACTGACTATATATCCCATAGTTGTAAACCTAGATCTGTATATCTGAACTATAAGATTGAGCCGCTGAGGTTGTTGAAAAGCTGCGCTTATTCTGCATTGTTTTAGTTACAATTGCATATTTCAATCTCCATATAAACTATTCATTCCACAATCACTTTGTAAATGCACATGCCTAAGTCTTCTCTGTGTCACTGCAAATCACTTAATTCTTCTTCAAGCGATTATCCCACCCCACCCATATTGGATTTTGGTAAGATTTTAGGCTTCATGTGAAGAGGAAGCATTACCGCAATGTTACTTCTCTTTCTAACAAGTGGAATTCGATGGAATTACTCTAAGATTGTTACTTGAGCATCTTGATCAATTATTTTTGCAGTTTGTGTCAAATCACTTTTTGTTTTTTTTTTCCACTTTTTCTGTATTAGGTAATATTCTCAGGAGGGTTATCACCCAAATATTGATCTGTCTGTGTGATTGTGGTTTATATTCTAATGTTGTCACTTATAATTCTCTAATCTATGCATTTAACATTCTGGGTCAATTGAAAGACGCAAATGGCTTGTTGAATGAAATTGATTACTTAATATGGAAAAAGCAAAAGTTTTTTTTAGTCAAATGGCAGAATCAATTGTTCAAGATGCTCAAAGTAACAATATTTGATTAATTCCCTTGAAATTCCATCTGTTTAGAAAGGGAAATAGAAGTGGGGTAGTGTTTCATCTGCACAAGGGAGTTAAATCTTGCCAAACTCCATCCTGGATGGGGTAGGAAGCTTATATTCAATTCTTCAACAATGGCAGATGAGGTTGTTCTGCTACATTTCTGGCCAAGTCCTTTTGGTATGAAGGTCAGTATTGCACTTGCTGAAAAGGGTATCTTAGTATGATTAAAAAGATGAGAACTTGAGGAACAAGAGCCCTCTGCTTCCAAATGAACCAGGCTAGATTCTGGAAGGTACCCTTCTGTGTTTCATTGCTGTGGTGGTTGCTTGTAATTTCTTTACCTTTGCTTTTATTGATATGATTTTAGTATATAATGAGGGAAATGCATTTCCCATATAATGATGTAATTGGGTTGTTATCATGTTGCCTCCTATTATTAGTTTTTATCCTTGGGATGTAATCTGGAATATGTGAGATGAATATGAAAGGAGAATGATCCCCAAGAGGAAATGTGAATAGCTACTTTCGTTTAGACCCTTTTTTTTTTTTTTTTCAAGATTCTCCGCAACCTATTTTCAGTCATTAGTTGAGCTACTTTCCCTGTTTGAAAGTTGTCTTTTGCTATTTTCAGTCATTAGTTGAGCTACTTTCCCTGTTTGAAAGTTGTCTTTTGCTTTTTTTTATTCATTGTTCCTCTGCCTACTCTAGAAATAGGTAGCAAAACATCCTGTTTATCAGAGATTAAACTGTAAGTGCTCTTCACTTTTTCTCATTCTTGCATTTTATTATCTAATTGAGAGTGGTAATTCTATATGTCAAATAGATATATGAAATTGGAAGGAATCTTTGGACAACAAAAGGTGAAGAACATGAAGCTGCCAAGAAGGACTTCATTGATGCCATTAATTTGTTTGAGAAATCCAAGACTTATTTTGGAGGAGACAAGTTTGGTTTTGTAGATATAGCTATTATTCCATTCTACACTTTTATTTAAGGCTATGAAATCTTTGATAACTTGAAGACAGAGAGTGAGTGCCCCAAGTTTATTGTTTGGGCCAAGAGGTGTTCTTGCAGAAAGAGTGTGTTTCCAAGTCTTTGATGGTTTAACTTCATGCTTTCAGCAGTAATATATAGGTTTTCAAATACTTGAGATTTATCTTTGATGTGTTTGTTGTTCTTGTTATCAAATCTTTCTGCATTATAATTATGAGCTGATAAGAGATATATTATGTCATGTTGTAGATACAATTATGTAGTGGGTTTTATTATTTATTAAAAAAGAAAAAAGAGAAGAACCAAAATCGATGGATGTTTATATTTTGGGTAAAGTGTACATCATTTAAAGGATGTAAAGTTATCTCATTTTAAAAGAGAGAAAGAGATAGATAGAGAGAGAGTTGACAAAAAAATAAAAATGTGGGTCTCACGAAGAAAGATATAAGTTGTGTCAGGATAAACACTTTTCCCTTATATTTTTACTCTCCCTTTGATAGTGCTATAATTATACTTTTACTCTCTGGTTGATAGTGTACGTCATGTGAAACTAGTTTCTTGCGTAACTGTTGCTTTCTTCGCACAGTAGCAAAAACAACTTCGTACACCCGAGGAGACGCTAAAATTGGACCTATTTTTGTAAGAGTAAATATTCTTTTTGTCTCTAATAATATCCACGAATTTTTTTTTAGTCACTGACAATAAAAAAGGATGCTATAATTATTCTTTTAATTCTGAAAAAAGTGTACGTCATGTGAAACTATTATAATTGACTGAAGGACTAACGTTGTCCTTTTTTCATAATTTTAGAGACTAATTTGATCCTTTTTTATTACAAGAGAGTACACACTCCTGTGGAAAAATATGGATATGAGTGAAAATAATTATAGAAGTAACATAGTGTGATAGAATTACTTTTTACATAAATGATGTATGAGTCCTGGATATAATGTGTTATAAAAATCGACCTATAAATTGGATCGGTTTACCTATAAATTGGATTTCAATTGGTGTAGGTTAGGTATTTGTTCGATTATGTATTTGATTTGTGTTAAACCAATCCTGAATTGGGTTCAACAAGTGTTAAATCGACACCGGTTTTTTTCAAAAAATAAATAAAAATTTGTGAAATTTTGAACAAAATGCTTAAAAAATATCACCAATGAGATTTGAATCTAGGTCATGTGGATTATAACTTAGAACACTTATCACTAAATTAACTTTATTTATTAGCTCTAGTTCTTTTAAATTTATATTTATTATATTTTTTTTACATATATATTTTTTTTGGTGAATTTTTTTACATATATTTAACTCAAACGGTTAAATCAGTAATATATTCCTATTCATCAAGTGGTGGATAACCGTGTATTTGATAATATTGGATGGTGGATATACATGATTTGGTATTTTTTACGTTCTCTCTATGCTATTGTGCCTCTCTTCCTTATTTTATGGGTGAAAGAATGCAAAAAACCATCAAATATACACAAAAATAATGTCGTTTAATGTAAAATGTCACAAATTTATGTCATTTAAAATGAAAAATATTTTTCTCTTGAAGAAAATATGTAAAATCTTTTGTTATTATTGCAATCATTGTATCTTATTTTTTGAAAACGATATTGATCGCGTTAGATAATTTGAGAAAAAAAAATCATTTTTTATAGTAAGTGTTTATATTTTATAAAAAAATATGATGGAATTCTCATCATTCATTGCACATTTGCAATAGGGAATTACAGAATGTATGGATATCTTTACCCTTAATTTTAGTACCCGATTCTAACAAATTCGGAATGGAATCAGCTTATAATCTCACAAAACACAAAAAATAAATAGTCTTGTTATGAAACATTAATGAATGATTTTAATATGAATTTCGAAACGTAATTTGAATTTGAATTCTGAACACCGTTAGTATTTATTTCTTATTTTGATGATTAGGGAAAAATGTTTATCCTTTTAAATGACACAACTTATATCAATTTGCTCTCACAAATAGGTGGAATCCACATCTTTATTCTTTTTTTTGGTCCACTCTCCCCTTTATCTATCTCTTTCTCTCACTTAAAATGATACAATTTTACAACCTTTAAAATGATACACATTTTTTTCCTAATTGTTATACACTAGATGTTTAATGAGATGAATTTTTTGTTTATTAAATAAGAAAAATTTTGGAATTCATATTTAAATAATTATTAAATCAGAATAAATTACAATGACTATAAACTAATTATGATCATTTAACTAGAATCAGCAATAATATTTGGTATCGTAAATTACAATAGCCCTTTTATTAAAAAAATTTGGTAAAAAGATGTCTTTGATACCTAGATAAGTAAGCTCTAGACGCAATCTTTGTAAGCATACCTATCAGCTAAATGATTTATTTTACTGATATGATTACTTATAAAAATAATATATTTAATTATTTATGTTATTAAATATAAAATTGATTCAAATACATTTAGAACCAGGTATATACAATATTAACAAATGAAGGGGGGGGGGGGGGGGGGGGGGGGGGGGGGGGTGGAGTACCAAAAATATTTATGAATAAATTATCCTCACAAATTGTTAGGATTGTAACATTAATGTGTTACGATTGTAACATTAAGATTCTAATATTGATGATTTTTAAGATTGTAGTATTCATGATTGTTACTATTGTAGTATTGATGATTGTTACTATTATCGCATTAATGATACTTTTTGTATTTGAATTTGAATTATGTAATAGTAGGGTAAATTAGTATATATAGTTTAGCATTTGAATTATGCAACGGTTTTTAACATTTGAATTGTTTAACTCATGTAATCAGCCCTCTTTATTAGAGGTTGAACAAATTAACAATCATCATTGCGATAATCGTGATACAAATTTTAAAACATTTCTCAATTAATACAAGTACCAGAAAAAAAAAAGTATTACTTCAACTGCTTTCAATTTTGTTGTTGTTGTAATCTATATTTTAAGTAGAAAGGGCATTCAATTTTAAGTTGCTAGGTTAACTTCAACTGCTTTCATTGCTTATGTTTTTAGTTAGAGTAAACACCTTTTTTTGTTCCCTGGTAATATACATGAAATCCTTTTTAGTTCCAGGTAATAAAATCCTTTTTAGTTTCAGGTAATAAAAAATGACCAAATTGGTCCCTAAAATGATAAAAAAGGACTACTTATTACAATTGACAGAAGGACTAAAGTGATCTTTTTTTCATAATTTTACCAGGGACTTTTCGTATATTGCCGGGACCAAAAATTATGTTTACTCTTTTATTTAAGCATTTGGGGTTTTTGTATTTGAAAGAAGAGAATTCTGAATTACTCTTTGTTGAACAACCGATATTACGTCTGTTATTATGTATTTGGTATCATGCTTATAATTATGTATTTTTACATGCTTTGTTTTTTTCTCCTGAATGATCCATTTAAATTGTAAACCTAATACATTCAGGATAACAAACATAGATTCTTGTGCTTTGTATCTCCCAGAATAATATATATCTCATGGTGTCCAACAATGAAAGCACCAAATGAGAGGAACTCTGATCCTATCGTAGTAAAGAGAAAGAAAACTCAAAGAAAGAAGAACTGAAAAGTAAGTACATTATTAAAAAGACAATGTCATTTCTGAAGCACTAAAAAGTAAACAACTGAAAACATTATTAAAAAAAAAAAAAAAAGGCCGACCCAGTTCAAATACCCACTTCCCCACTTCTGAAAACATTATTAAAAGTAAACAAAAAATGCAGAAGAAACCAAAGAGATTCTCCAAAGAAAAGCAATAAAATGAAGACAAATCAACTGATCATAGCATGCAATCTGATTTTGCAGGCATCCTTCTGAGGAAGTTTTGGGGAAGTGCAGGCATATCAAAGCGAAGCCTTGGAGGTCTTGACATATAAGTGACCAAAATGAACATTATATAGCGAAAAGGAATGAGATAAGTCACAATGATAGCAACCAAACAGAAAATCACAAACAAAGCTGTTGCTCTTGGATCCCTCCAACTAAGTAGGGATTGCACCCTCTCTCCTTGAGTTGCCAAGTCACCCATAACTGATATTAACCTCCCTGATATGCCTCTTAATCTATCATATCTCTTCTTCAGATTATCACCACTAACTTTAGATGGAAAGGGATCAAACTCTTCTTCAAGTTCTTCAATAGTGGCTGTATCAGCCTGAGACAATTTCATATCCATGTGGGAAGGATATCTTGGCCTTGTTCTGTAGTTCCAAATCCCAACAATGAGAAGGAATATAAAAATTAATGGTAGAATCCATCTTGGACAGAAAATGAAAAAGACTAAGATGAAGTAACTAATCATTGTAATAACTGAATTCTTCCAACCACGTATCATGTCAACTTGTTTAGCAACAAAAAATAAACCATTCAGAAGACTCATAATCCTGTAATATTGAGCTTTTCCTCTCCTTATACTCCATACATTTGCACTCACATCTAGCATATAATCCACAACCTCTTTACCAAGTGGTGGTTCAGCCCTTTTGAACCTCAATGTGGTGATTGCAGCAGCTTGGTTCCTTAAACTTTCTAGCTGAAAAATATTCAATGGGCATATATAGTGCATTCTTGGGAGCAAAGGTTGTGCGTAAGTTTGCAAAACATTCAACAAAGATGGACAAGAAAATCTCACACTCAATTGAATTTCTCCCATCTTCTTGGCACCTTCAGCATGCAAGTTTATAAGTGGATAAGAGTGAGTGTAGATCCTATCATTTTCAAGTGTGGATAGCCGAATTCTTACCTTACCAATTCTCTTGTCCACTGCTCCTTCAACATTTTTCCCTCCTTGTAAGTGTCCATTATCAAACACCACAATTGTAAGAACAGTGCAAGGATCAAATACTTCCCAATTATACTGCTCATTCCACTTTGGAGAAAGACTATCAACAATAGTCCTTGTCCTCACCCACTTGGAACCATACTTAGCTACACAATAAGCATCAGTGCGATTTTCCTTCTTCATTGCAGAGAGCCCCATGGCATTCAGAATGCCTAATTCCAGAAAACCAATACTGGGTTTGCACAATTCCTTAGATGCTGGCCTGAGATCACTACTGTAGTGAGTGGCCTCATCAAGAACATGATAGCCTCCATCCAAACAGATCCTCATATGAAGTCTACTAGAAAATTTAACCTCCTCTTCACCCTCACATTCCTTGGGCTTGTGAAGGTCGTACCATAAACAACTAGGTGGAGTAGCATCTATTCTCTTCTCAACATTCTTTAAAGGAATCACACAACTTCCCAAGCTTTCATGCTTGTTGGAATTCCCCTGCCCCTGCTCAATGCTCAAAAACAAGAATTCATCAAAGGGTTCTGCTACAACAAACATCAAATCCTCATTCCACATGGGGTTTGTATTAGTTCTAATGGAACGACTTCTCAAAGCCATGTTCCCTATAACACCTTGGACAAAGATTTCTGAGTTACTACTACTCTTGTTTTTGATCAACAAATCCTGGGCTTGAATCACATTAACTCTAAGATACCAATCTCTAGGAGAAATATATACCTTAGAACGAGTGTAAGTAATGTTTTCACCACAAGCTGCGGCAGCATCTGAATGCCAAGCATCAGGAAAAGCCTCATCTGCTTGAGTTCCAATCCAAACAGCTACCATCAACTCTCTTTGAAGAGTCACTCCTTTTTGATCCACAAGCTTGTACCATTGTGGAGCCAATGGGCTATCAGGAGGAACCCTTTTAGGAGTATCAGAAATTGTGAATATAACACGACCCATGAATTTATCAGAGTCAGCAACAACATTGTCCTTCACCACAATTTCCAAAACTGGTTCCTGAATCCTCTCCATGGCAAAAGCAAAAACTTGGTTATTCCATTCTGGGTTTGAGGTTTTCTCCAAGCACCGGGTTGTTCCCATGAAGGTTCCAACCTTCACTTCCACATAAGGGTTACAAGTATGAGTGTCTCCTCCATTTTTTGTCAAGTCTTTGGCCTTCACCACCTTCACAAACAGAAATTGCATTTGTTCAACGAGGTCAAATGTAGTGGGAAGCCCATTACCTTTGATCATTCTTCCAGCATTGATGTTTGGAGTTGTTTCCTTCAGAGTGAAATCCTCTTTTTCCTTCTGTTGGTTTGCCATTGTTTATGCTGCAAGAAGTTAACACAAAATATACAAGTCCAAGTCCAAAGTTAAATCAGAGAAAAACATTGAAAAAAAATGTTGAATCAAGAAAAACTCAAGACTTATATTTCCCACCTTGAACTTTGAAATATGTTCCCAAAACTTCGGAAGAGAGAACTCAACTATATGAGAATGAAGGTAGAACTATTTAGTTTTGGTGAGGGAGACAAACACTATTGTCAGTTTTCATACATAGGAGGACATTAACTGCTTTTTTTTAAAAAAAATAAATTATTTAAGAGACATAATCGAAAGCAATCAATGTCGTCATCATGATCTGTAACCGATATAATAGGTTCCGTATCATATCGTTATTTTCGTAAGAAATGTACATTTGATTTTATTAAATTATTATGATATTTGAGATATAACAATTTGGTTTGATTCTTTCTTTTATTATATGGTTCGTTCGAATTTTGAAAAATCGTTAAACTCAAGCAGTTTTTACTCTTAAGAGACATAACCGAAAGCAATCAATGTGGTGATCATGATTTATAACAGTATAATATGTTCAGTATCATACCGTTATTTGGTAAAAACATACATTCAATTTTATTAAATTATTTTGATTTTTGAGGATAAGGGGTGACAATTCAACTCAACATGATACGGATCACTCAATAAGTGCCCGACATGAAATTTTCCATTTTAATTTTTTTTTAGGTTCTTGTTTATTATTTGATTCAATATTTATATTAAGAATCAATATTTTAATTCCCTAACAAAAAATACGGTCATCTCTTTAATCCCTTATAAAAAAATTAGTCTCGAGTTCCTTGAGTAATTCAAAGTGGATCAATTTAGTTAAAATCGTGGTCCCTCACAAATTTAAAAAAGATCCACATTAGTCTCTCAAAAAGACTAAAATGGATCCACTTTGATATTCATAGTTACAAGATGATTAATTTTTTTTATAATGGACGAAATTGGGGATCAAATTTTATGTTAAGGAACAAAAATAATATTTATTTTTATATTAGTTAGCAATGTAGTAATGTATATAGATGATTAAAATAACGTAGCAACGCAAATTGATTAGAGAGAAAATTTATTCCTCCTCCCATGTCACGTACTGATTCTCATGTTTTCTTTATCCTTGTTTCCTTTTTTCATTTTTATAATAAAAAAATTAATTGCAAGTCTGACATTCTCAGATAAATTAATCTCCATAGACGATGTCTATGATTTTGCTTCTTGTCTTATGTATAGATAGTGTTGACTTTTTTATTCACCACTATAAAATAAAATAAAATGATTGATGTATGGATATATTGGAATATATTCTCATATTTATTTTTAAATTATTGTCTGTACAAAAAAATGCTGAGAAATGACAAAAATTTCGGCTATTGGCAGAGAAACGGAAGATGGAAGAGGTTGATGAGAGAAGAAAGGCCAGGGAGGCTAAGAGATTGGCCAAAGAGATTCAGGACCAGAAATTGAAAGAAAGGGCTAAGCAGAAAAAAGGAGGATATCGAATCTGTTAAGAAATGGAGGAAGCAGAGGCAACAAAGTGGGTTTGCTGATAGCGCCAATGATTCAGATATTGGTTTGGAGTTTGAGGATGGAAAAGTTTTCGAGAGGTCAAAGATGAAAAGGCCAGGAGTGTCACCGGGCGATCGGTCAGGAGGGAAGGCAAAGCAAGCCTTTGGGAAAGGAAAGAAACAGAAGAAAAGAGATGTTAAGAATTCCAAATTTGGTTTTGGAGGCAAGAAGGGATTGAAGAAGCAGAATACAGCTGACACCACTTATGGTTTTAGTGGTTTCAAAAATGGAACTGCTGAAGGAAATAAGAAGAGAAAGAGGTAAAATACAATCTTCTTTGTTTTGTTTTGTGAGGAAGCAATGTCATGGAATGTGCCAATGGTGGTGGTATCCTTGGAATTTTCATATAATCTTTCAGTTCTATTGACTTATGGTAACTTGATTAGCTTTATCGACCATTATCAATTCTTATATATCTACTCCAACGCTTTTTTAAATGATCTATTACTTTATGCTGTTCATCGCTAACAGGTATATGCTCTAGCTCTTTTGAGTACAAGACTGTTTAATGTCAGATACACAACAGCTCCAAGAACAATTTTTCTCTTAAGACTCACAGAAGCTGGCATAGCCAATATAACTTCATAGCCCTTCAATGCTGCTATGAATGCCAATCCAATTCCGGTGTTGCCACTTGTAGCCTCAACAACAACACTCTCCTCATCCATTATTCAAAAAGATTAAACTTGTTTAGATCATACATTCAACAATGTGGAATACATAATAAGTGCCTGAAGAGCGTGCTCAACTTCAATATTTATGAGCAACTAATAGTGGCAAATCTGAACAACGCATGCACATTGGCTATGATGTAATGAAATGGAATTTGAATAAGATTTTGTTGAAATAAAATGTGTAAACTTTAAATGACTAACCTTTCCAGGTGTAATGAGGCCTTATGGTAAATGCTAACCTGGGTACAAAGAAGAATATTATCATTACAAATTCTCAAGACAGCTCTAGTTTGTTAAATAAAGGAATTTCATGCTTATCTTTGATACTGGAGCAGGGTTGCATGGAGTCTAGCTTAGCAACTATGCGCATCCACAATGTTGTTCAGGTATGCCATTGGTGTTGAATAAACTTTAAATGTTTTGTTAGTTTTATATTTAATAGTCTTAAATTAAGCAGTCATGTGTTTAGGTAAGTGAAAGGCCAAAAGTTGTGAGAAAGTGAAAGGCCAAGAGTTGTGAGAAAGTGAAAGGCCAAGAGTTGTGAGAAAGTGAAAGGCCAAGAGTTGTGAGAAAGTGAAAGGCCAAGAGTTAGAGAGGCCAAGAGTTAGAAGTTTAGTTTTGTGGTTTATGGCTAATTTAATGTTTGGTTCATGGAAAGACAATCTAGTGCCTATATAAACTAATCCATATTGTAAGCAACACATTACAAGAAAAAGAGAAATACAAGTTTTGTCTTCATCACAAGAAAATAGTTGTTTTTATTTTAAGTTCTACATTATAGTGATACCACAAATTGGTATCAGAGCTATGGAGAGGGGGAGTGATATGGCACTACCTAAGTTGACGAAGGAGAACTACGAGAATTGGAGCATCCAGATGAAGGCTCTTCTCGGATCCCAGGACGCTTGGGAGAATGTTCAAGCAGGTTTTGTAGAACCACAGGACACTGGAGGCCATTCGGCGGCTCAAACCAAAGCGTTGAAAGAGACGCGTGCAAAAGACAAGCTGGCGTTATTCATGCTCTTCCGAGCTGTAGACGAATCCGGGTTCGAGAAGATAGCAAATTGTGAGACCTCAAAGGCAGCCTGGGACATCTTAGCAAATGTCTATAGAGGAGCTAACCGGGTTAAACAAGTCCGGCTTCAAACCCTTCGTGCCGAGTTGGAGGGAATGAAGATGAAGGACACGGAAGGAGTATCCGGGTTCGTTGCCCGGGTTCAAGGAATTGTGAACCAGTTAAAACGGAATGGAGAAGATATAGCTGACACCAGAGTGGTGGAGAAAATCTTGAGATCTTTGACAGACCAGTTCGAAAACGTGGTTTGTGCCATAGAGGAGTCCAAGGACCTGTCTACACTCACCATTGATGAGTTGGCGGGTTCCCTTGAAGCGCATGAACAAAGAAAGAAGAAGAAGGAGGAAACTCTTGAGCATGCACTTCAGACCAAAGCAACAATTAAAGATGAGAAGATGCTCTATTCTCAAAATTTTCGAGGTAGAGGACGTGGCCGCGGTGGACGAGGTACTAGCCGTGGTGGTAGAGGTCGAGGCCGAAGTCAAGAAGTGTATAGTGATGAGGTAGGACAGTCAAATCAACAAAACTGGAGAGGAAGAGGACGAGGTCGACGAGGAGGTCGGTCACATTATTCAAACATCGAGTGTTACAAATGTGGAAAGTTTGGTCACTATGCAAAAGATTGTAACTCGGACAAGTGTTACAACTGTGGCAAAGTCGGACATTTCGCAAGAGAATGCAGAGAGGAGAAAAAGGTGGAGGAGACGTCCAACCTAGCCACAGAAGGCGAGATGAAGGATGGTGTCTTGTTAATGACACACAATAAAGGAACTCCAGACGATGACATGGAGTGGTATCTTGACACAGGTGCGAGCAACCACATGTGCGGACATAAGGACTTATTCAAGGAGATGAGAAAGGTGGAAACCGGACATGTTTCGTTCGGGGATGTGTAACAGCCCGTGTTAACCCGGATTGTTAACACACTATCGTATTAAGTCACGCTTAATTAAAATGCGGAATAACTTTTTCTTTAATTCAATTATGACGTCATTAACTTAACCAACTTGATTACTTAATCATTTTCATAAAAATAATGCCTGTATGTAAATTGCAAGACAACTAACTGAATACCTCGTACATAAATATAATAAGTGAGTATCTAAAGCCACAGGTCTACACAAGTAGCCTGGGTCAAAATCCTGATACTTTAATTACAACATTAACCTAAAAGACCAAAGTCAAACATGTGGCATGGACAAACCCCATGCTCACCAAATAAGGCAACAAAGCCCAAAAAAAGTCATAACATAAACTCGACAGAAAACATAAACAACAGTCGGAAATAAAAACAGCAGTCAGCATATCATCAATTAACTCAGCTCTGGCCTCCTGCCACCCGAGCCCTCAACATTACCTGATCCTGAAATAAGCGTCCCCAAACGTGGGGTGAGATCTCTAACAAGAAATCTCAGTAAGACAAGGGGTCCTCAAGGAGTCTCCACCCCAAGCTCACTTACATGTGTAATATAAGTTCTAAAACAGTATTACAGTATAAGTTCCAAAATCATGCGATGCAGCAATTAATCATGTCATGTGTGCTTTCAAATCTACTGGCCAGAGAAATGTAGGAATACGTCTATGCCTACATGAGTACATGGATACTACCTGCACCTCACCCACATGCTTCTCCATCTTGTATGTACTACATACTCAGGATTGCCGTCTAGGTGGACACCACATGCATATCATAATAGCTCATTACATATAAACAGCTCAACAGCATTTCCAAAATAATCAAAGCATGTAACACAGCATGCATAAACCCATCCCCATGGGACATGGTGGAACATCAAAATGGCTAAACCGAGGACACGAAAGCTTACCTTGCAAGCTAGCTATCCAAGCCAAGAGTCCAACCACTCACTAGTCCACAAACAACAGTATCACAATCTGATATGGACCAATAACAAGTCAATATAAATGCATCACCAGCATACAACTTAAAGACTACGCCTTTCCTTTACGTTTTACGTCTTAAGGCTTCCAACAAAGCCATAAGCCCTTAATCATGTGATTCTGACTTAGTCCATTTATTACAGAAGTTCAACTTCCTTAAACTAGGGTCCACACACACCCAATAGCTTACTGTTCACACAGCACGGCTACTGTTCTGTGAAAAACCCAGGATATCCGGATATCAGAAGGGGCATATCCGGATATGCCATATCCGGATATCACACTGGACATATTCGGATATGCCATATCCGGATACCCAGATCCCATATCCGGATATCAATATCCGGATACCTTATCCGGATACTGATATCCGGATATCTGTTCGACAAATATCCGGATATCTCACGACAGAATGCAGTTTCTGCATTTCGTGAATATCCAACCCAAAGATCTCACTTTTAACACATGTACACGTTAAAGCATGCATCTTTAGTTCATTTTAGGTTCATATACCTTATACCCTCTTGTTTACTCATTAAACATGGCCAAGACATCAACTTTAAGCATCATAAACTCATGATCATAGTGAGGTAACTTACCAAAGTTCAAAACAGAGGCAAGTTGTGCTCTTGGAGCTCTCCCAAGGTTCCTCAAACTCAGCCTAAGTAGGAGCACGAAAATGGCACTTCAAGATGGGTTCTTGCACCACAAGAAGGCACTTTGAAGCTCACAATGACTACCACAAAGTAGCCATTACTAAAGCTCCAAACTCATGCTCACTAACTACCCCTCAACTCAGAATGATGGCCACAATGCAGCCCCAAGGTTAACTCTCACCTTCACAAGTGTTTAAACAAGCATGAAAGGTGATAACTTGGCTAAAGAATGAAGAAGGAGGAAGAAGAAGAAGAAGAAGAAGAAGAAGGAGGGTGGCAGCAGCAGCCACAAGTCACGTAGGAATTGTATGGCCTAGGGTTTTGTGCCCTTAATGGGTCTATATATAGGCAAAGCCACTAATCGCACAGTATTAGCCTTAATAGCAAAGTAAAAGATCTTGATCTCATACTTTAGAATCTAGACCTACACATTTTTCTAAGATTTGTCATATTTTTATTTTATTTTTCGGAGCACCTTTCCGGTACGCGCTTTTCCATAGCCAGTATCAGTTCTGGCATCAGATTACGTCATTTCGACTTGAAACTTGTTTTACAAGTCCTACATAATATTCTAGTAATTATCATGCATTCGTTATAATTTTCCGGGATACTTTTCCGGTACGCATTTATACCGAGTAGCAGGACCGGTATCTGCGCTTTTCTTCCGAAAAGCGACTTTCAGCATTTTTACTCACTCAATATAATTATCTAAGCCCATTAATAATTATTAAGGTCAATTATGGAATTACTTCCTAATTATCATAATTAATTCGCTAATTACCTTAATTAACGGTGCGGGTTCTTACAGGATGCCTCAAAGGTTGAGGTAAAAGGCCGAGGTACGATCTGTTTCCTACAAAAGGACGGGTTAATTGGCTCAATTCGAGATGTGTACTATGTACCCGACCTAAAAAGCAATATTTTAAGCATGGGTCAACTGATGGAGAAAGGTTACTCGGTTATTATGAAAGACCGGCCGCGGGTATTGTATTTGAAAGATGAGCAAGGTCGGCTGATAGTTCGGGTTCAAATGGGTAAGAATCGTATGTATAAACTAAATCTGAAATGTATACAGGTTGAATGTTTACAAGCCGAGGTGGAAGATAAGGCGTCACTTTGGCATCTCCGGTTTGGTCACCTACATTATGGTGGTCTAACCGAGTTGGCAAAGAAGAAGATGGTGGAAGGGTTACCTGACATCAACTTTGAAGGAAAGTTTTGTGAGAGTTGTGTACTTGGCAACCACGTTTCAGAAGATGGCAAGATTCCAGGCTAAGCAACCTCTGGAACTAATACATACCGACTTGTGTGGACCCATCAATCCGGGTTCCTTCAGCGGTAAGAAGTATTTTATTTCCTTTATTGATGATTTCTCACGGAAAACTTGGGTTTACTTTCTGAAGGAGAAGTCCGAGGTGTTTGATGTGTTCAAAAGGTTCAAGGTGATGATTGAGAAGGCAACAAGAAGCTATATCAAATCGGTGCGGTCTGACAGAGGTGGGGAATATACCTCAACAGCGTTTATGTCTTTCTGTGAGGAACAGGGGATAAGGAGGTTTCTAACAGCACCATACTCACCACAACAGAATGGCGTGGCTGAAAGGAAGAACCGGACTATTCTTGACATGGTTCGGTCAATGCTGAAGAACAAAAGGATGCCGAAGGAGTTTTGGGCGGAAGCTGAGCAGTGTGCTGTGTATGTGCAGAACCGATGTCCACATTCGAGCTTGGATGATAAAACTCCACAGGAAGCATGGAGCGGTCAAAAGCCTTCAGTGGCTCATCTCAGAGTTTTTGGCAGTATAGCCTATGCACACATACCGGACCAGCTCAGAACCAAGCTCGAGGATAAAAGCAAGAAATATGTTTTTATTGGATATGATGAAAAAACAAAGGGGTATAAGCTGTTTGACCCCGTCAACAAGAAAGTCATAGTAAGCAGAGATGTAAAGCTCAATGAAGCAAATGAGTGGGACTGGAACAATTCTTCTGAGGTAAACTTTGAAGACGGAATCTCAACACAAATTATCAACCCGACAAGTCCTGAAGCTTCTGATGATGAAGATGAGGTACGACAACCCAGGATGCGAAGCATACAAGACATATATGAGTCAACAAGTGAGGTAAATTTTGTTTGTCTTCTTGCAGACTATGAGAACATAAGTTTTGAAGAAGCCATCCGAGATAAGAAATGGCAAGATGCCATGGATGAGGAGATAGAAGCCATTGACCGAAATAACACATGGGAGTTAGCCGAGCTACCAGAAGGAAGTCGGCCCATTGGAGTGAAGTGGGTGTTCAAGAAGAAGATGAATGCTCAAGGGGAGATAGAACGATATAAAGCTCGACTAGTTGCAAAAGGTTATAAGCAGAAGGTTGGAATTGACTATGACGAGGAGTTTGCCCCTGTTACAAGGATGGAAACAATTCGGCTACTCATCTCACAGGCTGCTCAATACAGATGGCCAATGCATCAAATGGATGTAAAGTCGGCATTTCTGAATGGTGTTCTTGAAGAAGAAGTTTATGTGGAACAACCGCCGGGCTACATGAAGGCAGGAGAAGAGAAGAAGGTGCTGAGATTGAAGAAAGCACTTTACGGGTTGAAGCAAGCACCACGGGCATGGAATGCTCGTATTGACAAATATTTCAAGGAGAATGGACTTGAACAATGTCCATATGAACATGCTGTTTATGTCAAGAAAAATGGAGGAGACTTGTTAATTGTGGCTCTTTATGTTGACGACCTCATTTTTATGGGAAACAATGCTAAGATGATACAAGAGTTCAAGAGCACAATGACAAGAGAGTTCGAAATGACAGATCTCGGTTTGATGAAGTTCTTTCTTGGTTTAGAAGTAAAACAAAATGAGAAGGGAATCTTCGTGTCACAGGAGGCTTATGCAAAAAAGATTTTGAAGAAGTACAAGATGGAAGATTGCAACCCAGTTTCAACACCAATGGAACCCGGTTCAAAACTCTCTAAGTTTGATGGAGGAGACCGTGTTGATGCAAGCAAGTACAGAAGTTTGGTGGGAAGCCTACGTTATCTCACATGCACGAGGCCGATATCTCGTTAAGTGTCGGCATAGTAAGTCGGTTCATGGAGGAGCCGAGATACACACATTGGAAGGCGGTAAAGAGAATTCTGAGGTATGTTCAAGGTACAGTTTCACACGGGTTACACTACTCGAGCTCGGCAAAATACAAGTTGATTGGATATTCTGACAGTGATTGGTGTGGAGACGTAGATGATCGAAAGAGCACGGCTGGTTATGTGTTTCTCATGGGCAACACGGCATTCACCTGGATTTCGAAGAAGCAACCTATTGTGACACTGTCGACATGTGAAGCTGAATATGTAGCTGCATCTTGGTGTGTTTGTCATGCAATGTGGCTCAGGAATTTGCTAAGCAAGTTGGAGGAAAAACAAGTCGGTCAAACTGTGATCCGAATTGACAATAAGTCGGCTATAGAGCTAGCCAAGAACCCGGTAAATCATGAAAGAAGCAAGCATATTGACGTCCGATTTCACTTCATCCGGGATCAAGTAAAGGAAGGAAATGTGGAGCTAACACACGTGACCAGTCAAGAGCAAGTCGGGGACATCTTCACAAAGCCACTGCCGACGTTGCTGCTCAACAATTACAAGAAGATGCTTGGGATGAAAGATGGCAGAACCATTTAAGTTTATGAAGGAGAATTGTTGAATAAACTTTAAATGTTTTGTTAGTTTTATATTTAATAGTTTTAAATTAAGCAGTCATGTGTTTAGGTAAGTGAAAGGCCAAAAGTTGTAAGAAAGTGAAAGGCCAAGAGTTGTGAGAAAGTGAAAGGCCAAGAGTTGTGAGAAAGTGAAAGGCCAAGAGTTAGAGAGGCCAAGAGTTAGAAGTTTAGTTTTGTGGTTTATGGCTAATTTAATGTTTGGTTCATGGAAAGACAATCTAGTGCCTATATAAACTAATCCATATTGTAAGCAACACATTACAAGAAAAAGAGAAATACAAGTTTTGTCTTCATCACAAGAAAATAGTTGTTTTTATTTTAAGTTCTACATTATAGTGATACCACAATTGGGGTATGGCCTATTAACTGCACAAGAAAAAGGGAAGATCACTGTTAATTTTTGTTAGGAGACAAAAATTACTGCAAGTATGGTAGAATAGCTAAAATGCTGAAGGTAGAAGTAGGATTAAAAAAGTCACTGACAAAATATATTACTTCAATGTCGTCTTTCTTTGATTGCACACTGTGGCTCAATGCTACTTACCGAGACATTCACCGTACTGTCCTTTTGTGAAAATAATATATCTGAATGTCACACCTTTGAAAAAATATACCACACTGTCACGACATCATAGTTGATGAGGTATTAAGCTACTATGAACCGGACACGTGGCGCTTCCTCGGTGGTTGGAAAAGCCTAGGAGGCCTGGTTGTCCAAAGTAACTACCTTAGGTAATGACTTTGAGTTGGGTAAGACACATGTCACTCATTTGATCAAAGTAGCCATGATATGCATTCACTATGATATACTTTTTTTTTTTTTTTATGATTCAAAGTCGCTAGGTAAGGAAGCAAATTTGGCCAAATTTTACAGAACCAAAGTAGCTAACATAGGTACTTTAGTCTTATAAATCAACTCACCACCATACCAAAATTGTTGAGTCATGTGTGTTATTTTTTTACTTTTCCATTTTTTTACATTAATTTAAAATAAAAAATATAATATTAAGTATCCTATATTTTACCGTAACTAATATGCTGGGTAAGAAAAATAATTCATATCAAATAACTTATGGTTTAATCTTATACTAAGAGAAAAAATAAAATATAAAAAATTTAAATATCATTTATCCTAATATTTCAAGTACCCAAAAATAATTACAATTAAATTAAATATATATAACACAGATATTGAATAAAAATATTAAAATTCATTTATAAAATTAATTCATTTAAGAAAAATAATTCATATTGAATAAAGGTCTGGTTGGACCGGACATGCGCTACTTCCTCGTGGTTGGAATTATTTTAGAATTATTAAGTATCTTATACTTTACCGTAACTATATTGGGTATATATATTTAATTCTTCAATATTTTAGAATTATTCAATATGAATTATTTTTCTTAAATGAATTAGTTTTATAAATGGATTTTAATTTTATTCAATATTTCTGTTGTATATATTTAATTTAATTGTAATTATTTTTGGGTACATGAAATATTAGGATAAATGATATTTAAATTTTTTATATTTTATTTTTCTCTTAGTATAGGATTAAATCATAAGTTATTCAATATGAATTATTTTTCTTACCTAAAATATTAGTTACGGTAAATTATAGGATACTTAATATTATATTTTTTATTTAAATTAACGTAAACAATGGAAAAGTAAAAAAATAACACATACACAGTTGAACCAAAATATAAGACCAAAGTAGCTACCTATGTTAGCTACTTTGGTCATGCAATATTATTGGCCAAATTAACTTCCTTACCCAGCGACTTAAGGGAGCTACTCCTGACCTTTTCCAGCCACTAGGAAGTGCTACGTGTCCGGTCTATAATAGCTGATTACCTTAGTAACTATGATGTCGTGGCAGTGTGGTATATTTTTTCAAAGATGTGGTATTCAGGTATATTATTCTCACAAAAAATGGCAGTACGGTCAATTTCCCCTATGAAGGAACTCTAGATAAGAAAATAATTGAAAATATGAATAGACATTTAAGTAAGTGCAGAATGAGAATGACTAGCGCTGCCGGATTGGTTCCTTATACAGTTTATAAACAAAATCTTTCATAAAACAAAGGTTTGGTTGTTGGATTCCTCTTGGATTTAAAAGTAAAGCTAAGTAATTTAGTTTTATAACCAAGGTCCACCAATTCCTCTCAATCGTTATAACATCATAGGAGAATAAGTGATTCAAAACAAAAATATAGAGGTTTTTTTGAACTTTTCCCTTTAATTAGATATATTTATAATTATGTATACTAATTAAGTAAATAAAATAATTGAAAAATATAATTATATACTAATATATGTAAATTTATTAAGATGACAATGATTAAAAATTAGAAGTTGATGTTAATTATAGAATATATATCAATTTACTCTCATTTTTAAACCTCCTATAAAGGATATATAACAAGAAGATATTTTCATTTGAGTCAAAACCAAAACCACATCCTGGACTCAAATGGTCAAAGTTTGGAAGTATATAAGAATATTCGCTATTATATCCAAGCATCAATGTTTAGAGCAAAATTATAATTCTCTTAAGTACTATCTTCACACAATTGTCATATTGGATCCTTAATTTGTTTGTTTGCCTCAAGAATCCTTTCATTTCGAAATAAGTACTTTACTCAAAGGTCGCAAGTCAACCTGATTATAGACCTTCTCATTAAAAACACTTTTGGAGATTATATGTTAAAATCTTTATCACATTGCATTGGTCATGGTTTCTGTTTGTAATTGTAGGGTTAAGCATTTGAAGACTTCTGCATTGTGGCATCAATGGTAATGGTAATGTTCTGTATTCTGTGGTGCCTCATTAGCAATTTTGACTAAAAAAAATGTCTTTCCCCATAAACCAATATTTTGACACACCCACCAAATTAACCAACGCATAAATTCCTTAAGCATGCTTAATCTTACACACGTTTTATATTTGGACAATATCAAACATCTAACATAAGCTTTTTATTAATCATGAGTGCACAACTTTAACCAAACATAACAACATTCATCCCTCCTAAGCTCCAAATATTGTAGACACAGTCAAGTATCTTGCAAACCGGCCATAAGTAACCCAAACCTAGCAAACAAAAGATAAAATTACACAAGACCTTCAATATTGCAAATGTTTAATGGTTTGGATCATGAAGTCCCTTTATTCCACTCCGAGTGCTTTCTGCATGGCCAAAACATGATTATACACCCTCTTTTCATCAGGAAGAGTTTTGGACACAGTCTCTCTCTGCATGCATCTCTTGACCCAAGCAATCAGATTAGGACACTCTGCTTCCATTTTGAAGTTGCCAAACGTCTCAAAAGTATAAAACCAACTATAGAAAGGGATCAGACCAAGATCAAGAAACCCAAAAGTGTCACCCCCATAAAAAGGTTTGTCACCAAGTGTCTCCTCAAGTAGCTTAAAGATTGAGATCAATTCCTTCTTCCATGCCTCATGCTCTTCCCCTTTCGAAAGCCACATTTTCCTCCAAGTGTCATATATCTGCATTGAAGATCACAAACTATTATTGGTATTAAAATCAGAGATTAGCATACAGAAAATCAAAACCTAGTACTTTTCCCACCAAATTATAAAAATTACCAAAAATCAAAGATATATTCCATTAACAATTTTTTTTTTTTTTTCTTTTAGCAGATGAAATGCACATCTTTTAATCCAAAACTTGATGTGTAATAGCAGAGCTTCAATCTTCAAATTTTGAATTGAACCCACCAAAATTGTGTTGGGTCATTCACCAATGTCATAGTGTTACCTTTTTCACGAAATAGCAATTTAAGGTCATTGATGAAGCATCTTTTACCATTCTTGGAGAATCATTTCTATAGGAATTGATATGCATAATTAAAATATTAATTTTTTTTATTAATATCTATTGTATTAATTTTTTCTTTGTGTTAAATAAGAGGGCTATGATAGAAGAATTAGTGAGAGGATGTGTGCTGAAGTTTTGAGTTTAGAAATAAACATAACTGTTATTATTGGGATAAAAAACAAATACACACAAACCTTAAGCAATCACATTCATTCATGGATTCAAGTCCAAATTATTATTACCAGACCATTAGCTTTCTGTGCATCCTGCAAACAAGAATTATTATTTGAATACGAAGTATGAGCTATATCCATTTTGAAATTTCTCTTACTAAATTTTGATCTTTCCCCCAGAAATATCTTGATTTTGGGTCAAACATACTAAATTTTGATCTTTCCCCAGGGATATCATGATTTTGGGTGAAACATGTCAATTGTGAACATATGATCTTATTTATCTTTTGTGTTATCATATCTATATTACTTTCAACGCAAGATTTAATCAAGTGATTTTTCCACGAATATTAATAAAACTTCTTATATTGGTTTTTGATATCATGAATTGAATTGAGAAAGAAAAAAAAAATGGAAATCACATGACTAACAAACAAAAGCAGTTACCTTTTTGTCAATGTAATCAACCCAGAATCTGGCATGAGCTCTCTGGTAAGGGTCAGAGGGCATGATTGAAGCTTTGTGATTCCAAACCTCATCTATGTACTGAACAATAATAGCAGATTCACATATGGGTTTTCCATTATGAATGAGAACTGGTACTTTCTTGTGAATTGGGTTCATCTGCTGAAGAAAAGGGCTCTTGCCAATTAGAAGATTCTCTTCCTTGTACTCATACTTAACACCCTTTTCAGCCAATGCAATCCTAATCCTCATCCCAAACATGCTGGCCCATGTATCCAACAAAACAACCTCGTCACCCATTGTTGTTGCAGAGGATCACCAAAGTCAAAGTTAATTTATGAACAAGACACAACTCAAGATGCTCCAATGCTCCAAGGTAACAGTCCAGTTGGTAGAGACAACCTTTTAAGGTGGGTTCTCAGGTCTCACATCACACCACTTTGAAAAGTGTCACTTATTCATTGGTACATCAATCGTCAGCAATTAAAATTGTCTATTTTTCTTTAATATTGTTGATGATAAGTCAATCAGCGCATGAGGCTGATAATCAACCTTCTTCAGATTACGTTCGCAATTACGTCACTGTGAAGAAATTTTTTGCAAATCTTATTTATCCATTTTATATATTTTAAATTCCCATTTTTGTGAAATAAACGTTCTCTTTTATTTTTAAATTCCCATTTTTGTGAAATAAACGTTCTCCTTTATTTTCATGGAAGAAAACTTTCTCTGGTCGCAAGAAAAATCTATTCTCCTGTTGCATATATTTCAATTTTAGCGCGCTATTTTGTTTTAGGAAAAAATTAATATTATGTTGTAGAAAAATTTTAGGGTCATGTCGTAAAGACAATCAATTGTGGGGTCCACTATTTCAAAATAAAAAAAGTAAAAGAATTGATGGGCCCACTTTTGTGTTTGTGTAGGAAAATTGCTTATGTCATGTAAAAATAGGAAAACATTAACCTATGTTTTAACCAAAGTGGTAATCGGCATTTTTTTATTTATAGGAATGTCATTAGGAGTGTAAATGGGTTAGGTTGGCCTAGAGGGACCTACGACCTAGCCTATATTAAGTCAGACTTGACCTATTACAAATAATCAAATAGAATAAGTTTAATTTTTTTTAAAGATTGTTTAGAAAGCAGGTCATAGGTTTTTATATATATATCGGGCCTATAAATCTATAGGCCGGCCTATATCATATTATTTATATTAAATAATAATTTTGAAAAATAATGTAATATTATTTTAGTTACTTTTTTAATTATTGAATGTTTAATAGATTTAAACATGCTAACAGGTATAAGACAAAGTTTTTATTTTTTAAATATAGATCATGCTAGATTTGTAATTTGGTCCTACACAGGCTAAAAGGCTAGGCCAATCATAAGAGTTTTTATATAGGCTTGACCTATTTAAGTTAAAACCTAGCCTAACTTAACCTTTTCGTACCCTAAATGTCATCACTTCTTGTGCAACAAAAGAAGTGTAAAGCCCTATTTTTATTTGAGAAAAATACTTTACTTTTTAAAGGATAACTTTTTAAGACCAAAGTTCGACTCGACTCGACTCGGCCCGCTAACACACCTAGTCTTTGGAATTTCTTTCGGGTGTTGAATCGATTCATTCATGTACTCTCATTGCTGGAAGCTTGCCAGGAGCCGCTCCTTGTTTGTGTCATTTCGCACCGGTGATCACACTGTACTGGAAGATAGACCCTACTCTGATACCACTAGCGGCTAGGCGTTATATTAGTCCGATCCTATGGGATGAGGACACCGTGAGTTTACTCATTTTTTTACTTTTTATTTTTTATATTCCCTTTAATTAACGTTTAATATAACTGGCACCACCCCCGGCTCATTTTCTAAAGGGGTTGTTTGGTAGGTGGATTTTTTTTAGAATCCTAAAAAAATATTATTGGGATTGTAACATACTCATGTTTGGTACAAGAAATTCAAAACTTTTCCTTGAATCCAGTTTATCCAGAATTTTGACTTGTGTACAAACTATTAACCAAAACACCAGGTAAGAATAACATAAAATGAGTGGTATTTCTAGAATTTGGATTGTTGGGAAAATTAAACATAATATTTGGGACATTTCTACCCTTCTTTTTTGGTGCCCATAGCTGGAGTATTCTCTTCCCTATAATCAAAAGTGTTGCTCCTCTTCACCGTGTTGTTCGTTTCTTCTGCTATTTCCCTTTATCTTCCCGTCAAGTGAAGCTTATCTCCGTTGAATTCTCTCTTTCTCTCTCTCTACGTGTGTGTGCCTTTCTGCTCCCATTTCGCTACTCTAAACTTCAAAACTGTGTTCTACTTTCACTAAAAGTTTGTTATGTACAAATGTTTTAAATTATTTATTTCTAGTAAGTGTCAATGTCAATAATTTTTTATCCATTGTAGGGAGAAATGCACGAAGCTGTAGAGGTCGGAAATTCTAAAACGTTATAAGCAAAATGAGTCATAAAGGTTAGTTCCGTAAATTAATCACATATTCCCAATAATTTTTTACTATCAACCAAATATAGATTCAGTAAATATTTATGGTAAGAATTTGGTCTACCAAACAACTTTTTGTTAATATTACTGGAAAACTCATTTTTCCATTAAATTCTCAGAAATCATGATTCCTGAATAAATTTTTTTTTCTCTTCCACCAAACATCCCCTAACAAAGTAGGTTTCCCTTTCCGCTTTCAAAAACTTCATAATTAAGAACAACCCCTTTGGTCTATTATTGCACGATCTACAAAATACAGGTATATTATAAAATAATTTTTTTGGCAGTGATAAATTGAAATTTCTATTTCATTACAATTTTCTTTGGGTTTTATAAGAGTTATGTCGTAGGAAAAGTGATTATGTTATGTTATAGAGATTCGTTTTGCGTGCCAAAATTTTTTTTTTGCTGCGGACCCCACAAAATATTGTGTGTGTAGGAAATTTTACATAATAGAGAATAAACCCATTTTCTTTAATGTATAAATTATTTATACAATTTATTTTGAGAACTGAGAAGAGTTGACCCCAGCTCTCAATCGTATTGATAGTAGTTATGTATTTTTGTATCCTTGTTGC
The DNA here is from genome assembly GCA_032173675.1 of Gastrolobium villosum. Taxonomy (NCBI): domain Eukaryota; kingdom Viridiplantae; phylum Streptophyta; class Magnoliopsida; order Fabales; family Fabaceae; genus Gastrolobium; species Gastrolobium villosum. The sequence goes on along the minus strand of JAVKPL010013122.1, from coordinate 40,012 downwards.
TTCTGTTTTGTGGTTTCATGTTGTCTCATTAGCTGTCCGAATAATGTACTTACCAAGAAGTGACACATAAATGATCTCAAAGGAACCAAATATGCATAGTAACAACCGTGGCAGGGTCCTATGTTTTTCTGTAGCTGAAATAGTTTATTGCAATTTTTGTTTTCGTCCTACTCCACATTCTCTACAAATTGACTAGCCAAACTCCTATGCCACTCACTTCTTCATCCAACTTTAGTTATCTTTCATTGTGATCTTCTTTCTTAAGAAATGGCAAATAAAGTGATTCTGTTGAGTTTCTGGCTAAGCCCTTATGGTATGAGGGTCCAGATTGCACTAGAGGAAAAGGGCATCAAGTATGAGTACAAAAAGAGGACATGAGCAACAAGAGAGCCCTTTGCTCCTACAAATGAATACCAGCTCTCATCCATAATCTTACACACATTTTATATTTGGACAATATCAATCATCTAACATAAGCTATTTATTGATCATGAGTGCACAACTTTAACCAAACACAATATTATTCATTCCTTCTCAGCTCTAGAAACAGTCAAGTATCTAGCAAACCGCAAGTAACCCAGACCTTCAATATTGCAAATGTTTAATGGTTTGTTTCAAGAAGTCCCTTTATTCCACTCCAAGTGTTTTCCGCTTGAGCAAAACATGATTATACACTCTCTTCTCATCAGGAAGAGTTTTGGACACAGTCTCTCTCTGCATGCATCTCTTGACCCAAGCCATCAGATTAGGACACTCTACGTCCATTTTGAAGTTGCCAAATGTCTCAAAAGTATAAAACCAGCTGTAAAAAGGGATCAGACAAAGATCAAGAAATCCAAACATTTCACCCCCATAAAAAGGTTTGTCACCAAGTGTCTCCTCAAGTAGCTGAAAGCTAGAGATCAACTCCTTCTTTCCTGTCGCATGCTCATCTCCTTTCGAAAGCCACATTTTCCTCCAAGTATCATCATACTGCATTGAAGATCACAAACTATTATTGGTATTAAAATCAGAGATTAGCATACAGACAATCAAAACCTAATACTTTTCCGATCAAATTATAAAAATTACCAAAAATCAAAGATATATATATATTCCATTAACACTGTTTTTTTTTTTCTTTTATATAGGTAAATATTAGAGTAAAAACCATTTTCACTCCTCAGTAAATTTTACGAATCCGCTTTAGTCCTTAAAATAAAAAGACTATTCGTTTAATAGCAGAAATTCAAAGTCGACCCATTTTAGTCCTTTTGAGGGACTGATGTGGGTCTATTTTGAATTTATGATGACCACAATTTCAACTAAATGAGTCCATTTTGAATTTCTTAGACCACGAATAGCCTTTTTATTTACAATGATTAAAGCGAGCATCGTGAAATTTGTTGATGACGCAAAAAGGATATTTACTCTAAATATTAACAAGGATGAAACGCACATCTTTTAATCCAAAAGTTGAGAATGTGTAATAGCAGAGATAAGATTACAGAGCTTCAATCTTCAAATTTTGAATTGAACCCACCAAAATTGTGTCGGGTCATTCACCAATGTCATAGTGTTACCCTTTTCATGAAAAAGCAATTTAAGAAGGTCAATGATGAAGCATCTTTTACCATTCTTTGGAGAATACTTTTTCTATAGGAATTGAAATGTATAATTGTTGGATTAATGGTAAAATATTATATATTTTTTTTTAATTTCTATTGTATCTATTTTCTCTCTGTGTATAAACAAGGGGGCGATGATAGATGAGAATTAGTGAGAGGGAGTATGATGAAGTTTTGAGTTTAAGTTTAGAAATAAATGTAAGCGTTGTTATTATTGGGACTGAACACAAATACACATAAATCCTAAGCAACATTTATTCATTGATACAAGTTTAAATTATTAGGAAAAATAAAATAAAATAAGTCAGAGGCCATAATAAAACTAAGTATTAGCTTTCTCTACGTCCCACTAATAAGAATTGTATTGTGAAGTATGAACCATATTCAATATATATATTATGTGTTCTGAAATTTCTCTTACTAAATTTTGTTTATTCATCTAGACATATTTTGATTTTGGGTGAAACATCTCAATTGTGAACTTGTGATCTTATTTGTCTTCTGTGTTGTCATATCTATATTATTTTTAATGCAAGATTTAATCAATTGATTTTTCCACGAATATTGATAAAACTTCTTATATTGGTTTTTGATATCATGAATTGAACTGAGGAGGAAAAAAAAATGGAAATCACATCACTTACAAAAAAAAGCAGTTACCTTTTTGTCAATGTAATCAACCCAGAATCTGGCATGAGCTCTCTGGTAAGGTTCAGAGGGCATGATTGGAGCTTTGTGATTCCAAACCTCATCTATGTACTGCACAATAATAGCAGATTCACATATGGGTTTTCCATTATGAATGAGAACTGGTACTTTCGTGTGAATTGGGTTCATCTGCAAAAGAAAAGGGCTCTTGCCAATTAGAAGATTCTCTTCCTTGTACTCATACTTAACACCCTTTTCAGCCAATGCAATCCTAACCCTCATCCCAAACATGCTGGCCCATGTATCCAACAAAACAACCTCGTCACCCATTGTTGCAGAGGATCACCAAAGTTATGAACTGGACAGAACACAAGATGCTCCGAGGTACAAGTTCAGTTGGTAGATATAAACCTTTAAGATTCTCAAGTCTAACATCAATTTAAAGAAATGTCACTGATTCAGTGATATATCAATATGAGGCTAATAATCAACCTTCTTTAGATTACGTTTGCACTTACGTCATTATGAAGAAATATTTTCCCTCGTTTAATAAATTTTAGAATAAATAGCATTTTCGGTTCTTAGCTAATTTTACGATTTAGTCCCTAACAAATAAAAAGACACAATGGTCCCTAACAAATAAAAAGACACAATGGTCCCTAAAAAATTCGAAGTGGACCCAAATTATTCCTTTTGAGGGACTGATGTGGGGCTTTTCTAAATTTGTAAGGGATCACAATTTCAACTAAATGGATCCATTTTAAATTTCTTAGGATCACGAATAGCCTTTTTATTTACTAGGAACTAAAGCGGATATTATAAAATTTATTGAGGACAAAAAAAACCATTTTGTACAAGAAACTACTCCCCCCCCCTTCATTTCCTCTTTCAAACAAGAAGACTTCCAATGCTTCATAAGACTATTATCCCCTTTACAATATGGATTTTATGTTTATCATGTAACATAACACAACTTCATTTTCCTACACACATTAAAGAGGTGGGGTCCACATGTTTTTCTTTCTCTTTCATCATTCCACTTTCTCTCTCCCTTTTATTGTGAGTGTTAGAAACAAAAAGTTAAATTATGTAACATAACATTAATAAAACCCTTACAATATTATCTAATAATGCTAAATTGAAATTCTACTTTATTATTATTATTATTATTATTATTATTATTATTATATAGGCTTTAATGTTTCTACGATAAATATATATATATATAAGTTATCTAAATTTGTTCTTAAAACAACGTTATTTTACGTTGAAAAATTAAAAAATTATAATGAAAAATATTATTATAATTCTAAAATAAATTATAATTATAAAAATACTTTAATTTCTGCCTCAAAAACGTCATTTTGGGCTCAATATAGATAAGTTATCTATATTGACCGTAAAAAAGCGAACTCATATATAGATATATACTATGTAGCACCGATATTGACACGGGACACGCGACACGATACGACATGACACTCCAACACGTTAATTCTAAAAAATGTTAGATTTCGACACGTTAGGACACGTTTTGATATTAAATAATATTTTTAATTTATGTAGTGTATATTATATTTAATATTCAATATTTAACAAAAAAATGAAACTAAACTTATAGTATATATCAATTTTGCAAAAAATCATAAGAAATCTCAAATATTTATATTAAACTCAATAAAATGGTAATCATAATCCAACGAATCTAATAACTAGAACTAAAAACTCAACTCAACGCAACCTTTGAACTTTTTCTTGAATTTCTATAATGCGTGTTGGAGTGTCGGAGAGTGTCGGACACGACACCTTAGGATTTTTTAAGTGTCGGTGCTTCATAGGATATATATATATATATATATATATATATATATATATATATATATATATATATATATATATATATATATATATATATATATAGGGATTTATATTTAGCAGCTGCTGTACATGCAGCAATCAAATATTTGTCATATATATATATATTTGAAAGTATTAAATGCGGGGAATCATAACCATACAAAGGATGAAAGCATTAAATATGGAGAATTATAACCATACAAAATACAGGTATTTTTAAAACTACCTTTCCCTTTCTGTTCTCCTCTGACAAACGCCTCGTAAAAAAACTACCTTTCCCTTTCCGCTTTCAAAAACCTCATAATTAAGAACAATCCCCATGGTAGAATAGCCAAAATGTTGAAGGTAGAACTAGGATTAAAAAAGTGACTGAAAAAATATTTTACTTCAAAGGGAATGGCAACTTTCTTGATTGCATACTGTGGCTCCATGCTACTTACTCTTGAAGAGCTGCAAGCCGAAAGAAGGAACTTTAGATAAGAAAATAATTGAGAATATGAATAGACATTTAAGTAAGTGCAGAATAAGAATGACTAGCTCTGCCGGATTGGTTCCTTATGCAGTTTACAAACAACCCTGTATCAAAGTCTTTCAGAGAACATAGGTTTGGTTGTTGAATTCCTCTTGGTTTCATAAAAGGAAAGCTAAGTACTTTTAGTTTTATAAAGCAAATTAGGGATGTGCAAAAAAACTGGTTCACCTGTCACCTTGACCTGACCTATAAATATCTATTTTTTTAACTGGTTTACATACTGACCCATTTTTATTTGGGTCAGTTTTAGACCTGAATTGTTTTAATAATGACTCATTGACCCAAAACTTGACCAATACCCATTATGTGAAAAAAGAAGAAAAATCACAATTACATTAAAAGAAAAATTTCAATGTAAAACAACTACGTCAAAATTATTTACGAAAAATATTTCTCAGAAATTTTTGACGAAAAATATTTTCATCAAAATTTGTGACTAAAACATTTCTGTAAAAAAATTTGACGGAAATTTTTTTTTGTCAAATTTATTTACGGAATCTAAATTTCGTCAAAATATTGCACAAAAATTTCGACGAAACACATTTCCATCGAAATTTTTTGATGGAAAAAAATTTCATCAAAACTATTTATAAAATTCAAATTTCGGCGAAAGTTTTCGACGAAAACATTTTCGTTAAACTTTTTAACAAAAAAAAATTAGTCAAAATTTTCAGCGAAACACATTTCCATCGAAAATTTTTGACTAAATATTTTCGTCAAGTTTTTTGATAAAAAATATTTCCATCAAAATTTTCAACGGAACACATTTCCGTTAAAAAATTTCGTAAGATCTTTTGACATAAAAAATTTTGACAAAAAAAATATTATGACAAAATTCTGTAGAGAATCTAGATTTCATTGAAAGTTTCGAATGAAACATTTCCCGCAAAATAATTTCCGTCGAAAATTTCGTCAGAACACATTCCTATCGAAATTTTGAACGAAAAATATTCCGTCAAAATTTTTGACAGGATTCTTTTTTCGTTTAAAATAATTGATGGAGGAAATTATTTTCATCAAAACTTTTGACGGAAACTAAATTTCGATAGAAAATTTATTTTTGTAACAAATTTCATTAAAAAAATTCCGTCGCTTTTTGACAAAAAATATTCTGACGAAAAAATAATTTTGTGACGAAATTTTCGTCGTTTGCAACGTAGAAATTTCGACGAAATTTTGTGACGAAACTAAGTCAAAAACGGGCCAGGTCGGATTTGATCCATTTCAGAAACCAAGTCAGGTCAGATCTGATCCGATTGTGAACTATTTCAAAAAAATCCAAACCAAGTCAGACCTAGCTTGGATCAAATTAAAGCGGGTCGCATCAAAATACCTGACCTATGAGAACCAAGTTGGGTCGAATCGGCACAAAAACCTGACCCACCTGACCCATACGCAACCTTAACCGTAACGGTATTAGCCAATCATTTCCAGAAAGAGAAACAAAATAATTTAATTATATATCTATATCTATATCTTAGGGAAAAGGCACGTGATCTTAATAAATTACATGCTTAATAACTGTAATGGCATTACCAGAAATGCATTACAGTTAAAATAAAAAGCAATCTATTAATAACGATCATGAGAGGGAAAGGGTCTGGATTTGGCATGTTCTTCTTATACTTTTCTACAGTATCATTTATACTGATCCTAACTTAAGTATCGGAACGTTTTTATCTTATATTGGCATTGTTTGAGCAATCAAGAAGTTCTGAAATTGGTGCCATAACACCCCTCAAATAATTTTATCTTGTTTGGTTTACTTACCTAAACCAAACAAGTCGGCACACATGAAAGTTTTATTTAATTCCAATAAATAAAACTATAATAAACTTAATATTTAAAATATATAGATAAGTGCTTAGACTTAATTGGAACATAATTTACTTTCACTTGTAGCGAGATTTGGGCTATAGAAGTCAACATACATATTGAATCCTCTTATGTATTATTTTATATAACCATATCATGTGAGAGAATTATAACCATACATAGGTGAATCAACGGTAATATTTTTGTAACTACCTATTTCAATATATATTTTTCTCTCTTCACCCTGTCCTATACACAGTAGTTGAGATTTGAAACCTTATATTTGGTCCTTTGTTTTTTGATGCACTTGAGTCACCATAAGATATTATAATTGTAGACATTTTAGTTTTAAGGCATTTTATAATTTTAATAAGGGTAAATGATCTCTCAAGTCACTGGAGATAAAGTTATCTCCGGTGGGCCCAAAACGACGTCATTTTGGGAGGAAAACCAAGGTATTTTTGTAATTCTAATATATTGCATGGTTATATTAGTCTTTATCATTATAATTTTTTAATCTTATAACCCAAAACGACGTCGTTTTGAGCTCACTAGAGATAACTTTATCTCCAGTGACTGGAGAGATACTTTTCCCTATTAATAATTGCAGACGTTCCAGTTTGTATGACTTTATGTTTGGTTTATGGTTATTTCTATTTTGTATTAGTTTTAAGACCATTGATGATCCTTTATTGTCAGTTACTTTTTGTGTTGCTTGATTAAAAGGCTTGTTAGAAATATGTGAAAGGGGGACTTTTGATTGTTAAAGAATAATAGTATAGCATAAAACTTCTGCATTTTCCTGAAAGCCTATTTTCCCTATAATTTTGCATCATTTGGTATCAAAGCTCAGGTTGCCTTAAAGATGGCTGAGCAAGAAAACCGTGGTCGTGGACGAAGAGGTCGTGGCCGTGGACGAAGAGGTCGTGGCGGCAGAAGACGCGGTCAACCTACCGATGACGATTATTATATTGATGCGAGAGATGCTGAAATTGAGGAAAAGGACAGACGGATCCAAGAACTCGAACAACTGCTTGCAAAGGCACGGTTGCACGGGTTAGAAGGGAGACATGAATCTGAACTGTCATCTCCAGAGGAAGATGAGGACGAAAATCCATTTTGGAACCGCGAAAGACCAATGAGAGGTCGAACCGGTGATCAACCCTTCACATCTAATTTTGGGATGAAGATCGAGATTCCAGAATTTGAGGGATCAACTCACCCTGATGTATTCATCGACTGGGTACACACCGTCGAGAGGGTTTTTGATTTAAAAAATCTCACAGATGAGCAAAAGGTGAAATTACAGGCAATCAAATTGAGGAAGCATGCCTCAATTTGGCGGGAACATGTCAAGAAACAAAGAATCAAAGACGGAAAGTCTAAGATTCAAAGATGGGACAAGATGGAGAAATTGTTGCAACACAAATTTTTGCCTGCTCAATACAGACAAGAGGCATTTATTGAGTATCACAATTTCAGGCAACGTGACCATACGGTGGAACAATACACCACTGAATTTGATCGTCTTCGAATGCGTTGTGACATGGTCGAAGAAGATGAACAAGTGATTGCGCGATATCTAGGTGGATTGCAGGATGAGATTTCTGATGTTTTGTACCTACAACAGTATCGGTCTTATGTAGATGTGTGCAAACTGTCCTTGAAGGTGGAAGGACAATGTAAAAGAAAGGGGTATCGATCTTATGAAGATGTGTGCAAACTATCCTTGAAGATGGAAGGACAATGTAAAAGAAAGGGTGACAGTTCGAAGTTTCAATCAAGATTTCCTAGAAAGGAATTCGGAGCTAAATCAGTGAGTTCATCAGCATCTTCATCTGCTGAAAGGAGTTCTACGCCTCAAAATAATATTCCCATCAAGGAAGGGTCGAGGAAAGGAAGTAGTGCAGGGAAGAGATGTTTCAAGTGCTAAGGAATTGGACACTTTGCTACAGATTGTCTATTATGACGTTTGCAGATGCTCCAATTTTTGATGAAGAACCAATCTATGACAATGTAGATGAACAAGAAGAAACTGAATCTGAAGAGGTAGAAGTTGTCTATTCTGATACCAGAGAATCACTAGTCACTCGAAGAGTCTTGAATGAGGATTTCGTGAATGATGAAACGTGGCTTCGGCACACCATTTTCCACACCAAGTGCACCAACGAGGGAAAAGCATGCAGTGTGATTATAAACGGAGGGAGTTGTGAAAACGTGGTTTCTACCACTATGGTATAAAAATTGGGGCTAAAAACAGAAGCACACCCATAACCTTATAAGCTGTCTTGGCTAAAAAAAGGGAATGAGTTGAGGGTAACCAAGAGATGCCTCGTGAGTTTTTCAATTGGGAAAAAATACTCAGATGAGGTATGGTGCGATGTCGTTCCTATACATGCTTGTCACATTTTATTAGGTAGGCCATGACAATTTGATAGGAAGGCAAAACATGATGGTTTCAAAAATACTTACACCTTCAAAAGGGATGGTCACCTTATTACACTAGCACCTTCAGATTAGAGGAAGAAAGCAAAGAATTCTCTGTTATCTAAGTCGGAAATTTTAGAATTGAAAAAATTCGCAGATGTAATGCCAGAAGAATTGTGTTAGAGACACAGCAGGAGAAGCTGATGTACAAAGCAGGAAGGCTAGGATTAAGGGTTGCCCATCTTGGGCAATAGATTACATTCATTAAAATAGGAGTTGTATACAATTGAGTGACCGGTCAGTGGTCTTCACACATGGTTAGTTAGGATTACGTGGCAAAAGTTAGTTGAGACATATAAGTAATGCATGTTGTAACATATGTCGATTTATTATGAAATATAGAATACACTTGTCTTTCTTTTACGTTTGTGCTTTCATTCTGTTACAGAGAATTACTCTGTATCATTGGTGCTTTTCATTGCTGTGGATTCAACAACCGTCGTTTCTGTTCGTGGGAAAGATGAAGATGCAGGAGTTGGCTGATGAATTTCTGCACTACCGTGAGCAGAACAATCAAAATAATCAAAGGATTGAGCAACTTTTGATCTCCATGGAGGCTAGGTTTCAAGAATTGCAGAGCAGTTTCAAGGAAATTCTACCTCAGATTACAAGATCTACTTCTGAGAGTACTTCTAAAAATGTTTCTCAGAATGCTTCTTGGAATGCCGATGATCCCAGACATGTTTTGAAGTTTGTGAAACCTGAGATACCTAAACTTGATGGTAAGGAACCTAATTCTTGGATCTTCAAGGCTGAATTATTTTTCAAAATTCAGCAGGTTCCAACAAAGATGAGAGTGGAACTAGCGGGTTTGAGAATGGAAGGTGTAGCAGCTGATTGGTTTCAATGGATCTTCAATGGTGGAACCGTTCAATCTTGGGAGCAGTTTGTTCGTGCAGTTCGTGAGCGTTTTGGACCATCTAATTATAAGGATGTTCGTGGAATATTAGCTAAGCTGTTGCAGAAAGGATCCTTAGCAGATTACATGGCGGAGTTCCAAGGATTGGTGAATCAAGTTTCCAATGTAAGTGATGATCTCTTAATGACATTTTTTGTGGCTGGGTTACAACCGGACATTCAAGGAGCAGTCTAACTTCGTTGGCCATCTTCACTTCATCAAGCGATGCAGTTAGCCTTTGCTTATGACAGTCACCATGGGGAATTATGTTCCTCTATTTCAACTTAACCAAAGAAGTTTTTCTCTAAACCGTATACAGCAAGCACAGTTGAAAAGCCACTTGCATTACCGGCTACAACTGACTTGCCAATTAAGAAACTGTCTCCGGAGGCTTTACAAAAGAGGAGAGATTTGGGTTTATGTTATACATGTGATGAAAAATGGAATCCCAAACATAGGTGTAAGGCAAAAATGTTGTTGTTGATTGTTGATGAAGAAGGGTCAGATGGTGAAATGGATGAGGAGATTTTATGGAAGAAAGAAGAAAGTTCAGGCAGTAGAGCTGCTTTACATTCCTTGTCTGGGAAGATTGATGCTCGTTCTTTAACCTTGTTAGCGATGGTTGGAACTCAAAAGGTGCAAGTGCTGGTTGACTCACGAAGTTCTCATTGTTTTATGCGAAGACAGCTGGCTGAAGAGTTGAACTTGCCAATGGTTAAGGCCACTAGAATGAGAGTGTTTATGGGGAATGGCGAATTTTTAAGTTGTGAAAAGAAATGTCCTCAAGTGCAACTCCAGGTACAGGGCCATTGTTTTGCGGTTGATTTGTTTGTGGTGGATTTATGTGACTTGAGCATAGTTTTGGGCATGAAATGGCTAATAACGTTGGGTCGGGTGACTCATAATTATGTTGAACACTCCATGGAGTTTACTTGGAATAAGAAGTTGATTCTATTTGAAGGATTGAAAGATAATTCTAGACAACTTACTGTCGGTTATAAGGGGGGTGATTTACATGTGCTAGCAACTTCCTGTCATGTACTATCAGTTACAGAGTTGCACAGCATTGACTCTCAGGTACTTTCTGATCTTCATCTGTTGAAAGACAAAATTCCTGCTATAGTTTGGAATACTTTGTTTCGCTGGCAGCTTGTATTCGACATTCCCAAGTCCTTGCCTCCTTTTCGAGATAGAGCTCATGCCATCCAATTATTGGATGATTCGAAGCCTGTTAAGGTTAAACCTTATAGGTATCCTTACCATCACAAAGCTGAAATAGAGAAGCAAGTTGGGGAGTTGTTAGCTACTGGATGGATTCAGCAGAGCCATAGTGCTTTTTCATCTCCAGTGTTGTTGGTTAGGAAACATGATAACACATGGAGAATGTGTGTTGATTATCGTGCTTTGAACTCCATGACAGTGAAGGATGCTTTTCCTATTCCTACAATAGATGAGCTATTGGATGAGCTTTATCATGCCAAAATATTCAGCAAATTGGATTTGCATTAGGATACCATCAAATACGGATGCAACCGGAAGACATTCATAAGACAACCTTTCGTACTCATGAAGGGCACTATGAGTTTAAGATCATGCCCTTTGGTCTCACCAACGCTCCAGCTACATTCCAAGCTGCCATGAATAGGATCTTTCGACCATATTTGAGGAAATTCATTGTGGTATTTTTTGATGATGTGTTGATCTACAGTCCATCTTTGGAGGAGCATGTTACTCATTTGGACACTGCACTCAAATGTTTGCTGCATAATTCCTTCTATGTTAAGCTTAGTAAGTGTGAGTTTGGTGTGGAGGAACTCTCTTACCTTGGCCATGTGGTGACAGCTTGTGGCGTAAAGGCTGATCCCAAGAAAATTGAGGCTATGCTTGAGTGGCCAATTCCTCAATCTATCAAGCAACTAAGAGCATTTCTTGGCCTCACTGGATACTATAGGCGGTTTGTCAAAGGTTATGCTGCTATAACTCATCCTTTGACCGAATTGTTGAAGCAAGATAAGATTCAGTGGAGTAAGGAGGCAGAGGTTGCATTCAAGGCTTTGAAGGAAGCTATGGCATCTACACCAGTTTTGCAGTCACCCGATTTCTCTTCACCTTTTATCGTGGAATCAGATGCATCACAGGTGGGGATAGGTGTTGTGTTGTTACAAAGAGGTAAACCAATTTCTTTCTTCAGCAAAAAGTTAGGGCCAAGGATGGCAGTTTCTTCTGCTTATGTCCGTGAATTATATGCACTAACAGAAGCTATAAAACGTTGGCGTCATTTTCTGCTTGGTTCTCATTTTATTATTAGAACTGATCATCAAAGCTTAAACGAATTGTTGCATCAAACGATTCAAACGGCAGACCAACAAAAGTATGTATACAAGTTGATGGGTTATAGCTTCACAATAGAGTATAAATCGAGCATTTCCAATATAGTGGCAGATGCTTTGTCTGGATAATTTTCTGAGGGAGACACAGCTGTGATGCATGCATTATGTTCAAAACCAACCTTGGATCTTTGGGATATGATCAAGCAAGAAAACAAAACCAGCAAGGAGTTGTTGGATATCCATTCAGCCTTGGATAAGGGCACGCTCACCAATCCTGACATCTTGCGCAGAGATGGTATGCTTTTTACCAATAACAGATGTTTGCTTAGTTCGGATTCTTCCCTTCGGCCCTCTTTATTATATGAAGCTCATTGTACACCACTGGGAGGCCATGCTGGTATCCAACGCACTTTCTTGCGTTTATCTGCTTCTTTTACTTGGAAAAGTATGCGCAAGGATGTTAAACAATTCATCCGTGATTGTGTTACCTGTCAACATATTAAAAGTTCTACCCAAGTGCCATTTGGGTTATTACAACCATTGCCCATTCCCAATGCAATGTTTGATGATTTGACATTGGATTTTATAACCTCTCTCCCTCGTTCAAATGGATATACTACTGTTCTGGTTGTGGTTGATAGATTGTCTAAATATGGATACTTTGGGTCCCTCCCATCTTCTTATACAACTGTTACTGTTGCCCAACTTTTCTGTGAACTGATTGTGAAGCTCCGTGGATTTCCCAAGTCATTGGTTTCAGACAGGGATGCAGTGTTCATGAGCAAGTTTTGGCGTCACTTATTTCAGCTTAGTGGCACTAAATTACATGCGAGTTCTTCCTACCATCCTCAAACGAATGGCCAAACGAAAGTCACAAATCGTTATGTAGAGCAATACTTGCGGGCCTTTTGTTCTGAGCAGAATCATAAGTGGTCTCAATTGCTTTGTTGGGCAGAATTACATTACAACACTTCGGTTCATTCTTCCATTAACATGTCACCCTTTCAGGCTGTTTATGGGAAGTTACCTACTTTAATTCCTCGCTATCACCAAGGAGAGGTCAACATTGAAGCTGTAGATATGATGTTGCAATAGCGGCAAGAAGTGGTTGATCATCTTAAGGTGAATTTGGCTCGAGCTCAGGCCAGAATGAAACAACAAGCTGATAAACATAGGCAGGAGAGGACACTTAAGGTGGGAGATAGAGTTTTGGTTCGCCTACAACCATATAGACAGATGTCAGTTGAGCGAAGAGCCAATCACAAGCTTGCCAAGCACTATTTTGGCCCTTATATGGTTGAAAAGATGATTAGTGCAGTAGCTTATAAACTGCAGTTACCTGAATCTAGTATGATACATCCAGTTTTTCATGTATCACTCTTGAAACCATTTTTTGGCTCTACTGATGTAAGTTGCGAGCCTCTTCCGGAAGTGAGTAAGGACAACAGGCCAGTCCAACAACCTGTAGCATTGCTGGCTTCAAGGCAGGTGCAGCTGCGAGGTAAACAACACCATCAGTACTTGGTTCAGTGGTCAGCTACAGTCCCAGAAGATGCAACTTGGGAAGATGCCGTGGCTTTTCGAAGATCATATCCAATCCTCAACCTTGAGGACAAGGTTGCTGTCGAAGAGAGGGCTGATGTTAGAGACACAGCAGGAGAAGCTGATGTACAAAGCCGGAAGGCTAGGATTAAGGGTTGCCCATCTTGGGCAATAGATTACATTCATTAAAATATGAGTTGTATACAATTGAGTGACCGATCAGTGGTCTTCACACGTGGTTAGTTAGGATTACGTGGCAAAAGTTAGTTGAGACATATAAGTAATGCATGTTGTAACAGATGTCGATTCATTGTGAAATATAGAATACACTTGTCTTTCTTTTACGTTTGTGCTTTCATTCTGTTACAGAGAATTACTCTGTATCAAATTGCTGCCTGGATTACCACCTAAAGAAGTTGACGTCAATAAAGTTTTCGTAGCAGGGAAGGATGATGCACTTGAGTCACCATAAGTTATTATAATTGCAGACGTTTTAGTTTTAAGGCCTTTTATAATTTTAATGATTGCAGACGTTTTAGTTTGCATGACTTTATGTTTGGTTTATGGTTATTTTTGTTTTGTATTAGTTTTAAGACCATTGATGGTCCTTTATTGTCAATTACTTTTTGTATTGCCTGATTAAAAGGCTTGATAGAAGATATGAAAGGGGGACTTTTAATTGTTAAAGAATAATAGTATAGCAGAAAACTTCTGTATTTTCATGAAAGCCTATATTCCCTATAATTTTGCATCACTTTTTCTATTCCTTTTTTGTCTTCGGTCTATTTTCTTCTTTTTGATTTAGACTATTTTTTTTTTTTTTTACTTTTAATCTTTTCTCCAAGTGTTGTAAGTTTCTAATATATTTGGTCTTATTTTTTTTCTATTTTTTTCCTTAGTTTATTTTCTTCTTCTAAAAATGATAAAACGGGTAGATTAGTCAATTTTCTAATGTGTTAAGGATGAGTTCCGATGAAAAATCATAGGGGATAATTGATTAAAAAAATTGTAGGGGAATAAGTGATTCAAATAAAAAATATTGGGGATTTTTTGCACTTTTCCTTTAATTAAAGATATCTATAATTCAGTATAATAATTAAGTAAATAAGAATAATTGAAAATATAATTATATACTAATATATGTAAATTTATTAAGATGACAATGATTAAAAATTAGAAGTTGATGTTAATTATATAATATATATAAATTTAGTCTCATTTTTAAACCTATAAAAGGAAAATATATTTAATACTTATGTAGTACTGAAAACTCACTACATCTTTGACTAAATTTGAAAAAAAAAAGTAATATCATTAACTTTCCTATTTTGTCCACCCTTTTATGATTATTCTTCTCTAAGTCTTACATTTTATTTTTCTTTATATTTTGGTGAGTAAGTCTTGCATTTTCTTTTTTCTTTTTTAGCAAAGGAGTAAATAATCCCCATTACCCAAAATATGCTCCTACAAAGGATATATAACAAGAAGATATTTTCATTTGAGCCAAAACCAAAGCCACATCCTGGGATCAAATGGTCAAAGTTTGGAAGTATATAACAATATTCGCTATTATATCCAAGCATCAATGTTTAGAGAAAATTATAATTCTCTTAAGTAGTATCTTCACACAATTACAATATTGGATCCTTAATTTGTTTGTTTGCCTCAAGAAATCCTTTCGTTTCGAAATAAGTACTTTACTCAAAGGTCACAAGTCACAACCTGATCATAGACCTTTTCATTAAAAACACTTCTGGAGATTATACGTTAAAATCTTTAAGACATTGCATTTGTAACACCCCGTTCTAGAACCGGTTTGTTAACATCGACTTATGATATTAAGCGCAGTTACAATCACATTGGTTCAATTAAAATCCGTTTAAATTTTTCTTTTAAAACCAAGCCGAATTTAAATTACCCAATTGCGTGACCATAACCATATTACATTGCGGAATAAAGTAATTCAAGCTTAATACCATACACTCATTTCATCAGACCAAACATTACTACTATGGTGTGCTAAGAAGTCCCCTTAGACCACTAAGGCATAAAACTCACTTTTTATTGCTTTTAAACACTAAACATATCCACTCTTTATTTATTTAAGAAATTACTATATTACTCTTATGGTCTCGATTTTTCCAATATATTATAGGATTTTTCATTAGCTACGCGTGGGTTCAAACAGCGCTCAAATCGGAGCACCGTAGCCCAAGTTATGAGATTTTTATGAAATGGAATGCTGAATTCCCCACGACCCCCACGCTCATAGCGTGGATCTCACGCTCATAGCGTGGGCAATCAGAAAGGTTGATGCTCATAGCGTGAATCTCACGCTCATAGCATGGGCAGTCAGGAGCAAACACCAAAACAAGGCAATTTGACCTGCCTGTGGTGTTTTAACCATAACTTTAGTTATACTTATCCAAATTACACAATCTTGGTCTCTATGGAAAGCTAAGAACAACTTCCATCAAGACACAAAGGTCCAAATCTATCGTATAGGATACGAAATCTGGACAACAAGATAGGGTATCTTTGTTTTTAATTGGTTTTCCAACCTAAAGATCTTCCTTCACCTATTTGACATCATATAATCCCTTTCACTACATAAATTCTAGTCTTTAAAGACACTCATACACTAAGAAGGGCATGCATACCATTTCATCTTACTTATATCTTCATTAATTACAACATTACAACATCATCAGGTCTCAATTACATCATTGTCCTTACAAATTTCATATACATGCCAAAGGACTTAGCTACAAAAGGAACATGATCAAAGCAAGTAACCGTGTACCAGATACCAATTACTACTACAATGATCATGCACTAAGTCCTCCAAAATACATCATGTGACATCAAAATATACATATAGCAATTCTAAATGGCATGCAACTCAAAATGTCAAGCTATCAGGTACAATCTACTCATGCTTCTTGCTTCGATCAACCTCACCTCTATCAGTACCTTGCTCTTGAACTCTCCTCAATTGCGCACAACCACAAGGGTTGGTCACCCCACTTGGTTCTCTTGCCTCAATCCACAATGGATCACACAACAAGGAATGATTGTTCCTCAAGCTTCCATGGAGGTAGAAGCCAAAAAATCCCTCAACTTTTCATATGGGTCGGATTTAGGGGAGGAGAAATCTCACACCACACTACTCCCAACTAAGAACCAAGCTAGGATTAAGGATGAGGGGAAGAATCTAAGTGGTTTAGGCTTTTGAATGAATGGAAAAGGTTGAGAAATGATGGATCTAGGGTTTTTCCCTTCTCCCTTCTTCTCCTTCTCTTCTTCCTCTCTTCTTTCTCTCTTCTTTCCTTTGCTGCGACGAGTTGGGGAGGGGAATATGGGTTCTTTAAATGGCTTGCCACTTAACACAGGTTAAGTGGGTATTGGTTCATCTATCTATTCAACTCCATTAATTACCAAACTTTACCCAAAAGTCTGGAATATTTTTTTAGGAATATTTTCACTTTCATTTTTATATTTTGGGTACTTTTGCCTACACCTAATTATACCCCTTAATTTTCACTAAGTACACTTTTTACCTCAAAAGTGACCCCAACTCACTTAATTAAGCCTTCTTCTTAATTTTACTCACTAATACATGCTTAATTATTTAATTAAAAGTAATTAATTAAATTCTTAAATTGGGGATGTTATATTCACCCACCTTTTAAGCGATTTTGTCCTCAAAATTAACAGAATTACTCATCCAATCAACTAGGGATTTATCGGAGAACTCTTCTTGTGCTCACGAAGTTACTCTGTTCATTACTTCCTCTTTTCCTTATCATCTTATCACAAGATGGAATCTTTCATTCATGATTCACTCTGTTTTATAATTAGGTGATACTAATATATTCAAGCACTTTTATCTTTTTATTTTCCTCAAGGGTCATACTTATTCACTTGATATTTAACCCTGACCTTCCACGGTCCTACTAATAACCTCCTACAAAATCTCATGTGATGGAACTTCCAAGAGAGATCCACTATGGGCTGTTTCTCTTAGGTATCTGACCACAAGGAGGTCCCGAAGGCTAACTCCAAGGGAAGTTCCCCTCAATATAGACCTTCAATGAGAATTCTCAATAGGATATTATCCTCATGGAGGTAATACTACCACTTCCATGGAAAGGTCAATGCATACAACTTATCATCTTTTAGCAATCTATGCATAGCCTAGTCTTTAATTACTAGACATAAATAATCACACAGTCATAATTGAGTCCACAGTCTAAGCATATGCGGCTCCAACCTCAATAAACTATGCATGTTATACTAATCTACATGCATCATACCTTCCGTCAAGCGTGGAAACCTCTCTTGCTGGGGTTAGGTCGAAGTGCTAACATGTGCCGCTGCTGAAGGATCAGAGATCACTTGCACTTGAGCAACCCGTCCCACGATCTGGGGACAATCCCTCGCATAGTGACCAGGTCTACCACACTTGAAACATACGTTTTGGCCCATCAAACAAACGCCCTTGTGATGCCTACCACAATTATCACACTTGGGCACCAGGGGTCTTTCGTCATCCCAACTTTGTTGGTTCCCGCTTCTCTTAAAATTTTCTTCCGACTGTCTAACTTGTAGTTTTCTTTTCTATCCTTGTCATCCATCTTCTTACTCTTTTCGGAAGTAGAGCCAATTGCTCCACTAGCGCCAGATGCGTGCCTCGGAAGACTTCTTACTTTTCGACACACTATAAACTTCTTCCACCTTTCGGCATTGGTTCACAAACTTGCTAAACTCTCGGATATCACAATTAGACATCTTCCGAGACATTTTCTCGTTCAGACCCCATTGGAACTTGGAGGTATCTCAGCTGGAGTGGGTAGGGCTCTCCCATAGTTGGCATATTTCACCAATTCATTGAATTTAACAAAATATTGGTCAATGGACATCGACCCTTGTTTCAAATCATTGTATTCATTCTGCTTCTTTTCCCTAGCCTCCCTAGGGAAATAGTTGTCCAAGAACAATGTCTCGAACAACCGCCAGGTGATTTCCCGGCCTTCAGCTTCTAAAGGTTGCCCTGTATTAGTCCACCAATCTTCAGCTTCCTCTTCCAGCATATACACGGAGTAAACCAACTTCAATGCATCAGGGCATCTCATCACCCTGAAAATCTTCTCCATAGCTTGGAGCCATTTTGCTGCTACCATAGGGTCATATTCTCCTTTAAAAGAATGAGGTTTTTGTTTTCTGAAAGCCATTAATCTTCTTTCTTCGGCCTCATGCTCATTAACATGTTCTGCATGTGGTTGACGCACCTCAGTGTGATGGCTATGACTACCTGAGTGGTGACTGGCTTCACCCTCATTATTACCCGCTCCACCCTCTTCATTGATAACAGGTGGAGTAGGCGTGGCAGTGTGAGGAGGAAGAGAGGGTTGTCAATTCTCGGGTCTAGCACCCCTCAACGTCCTCAATTCATTCATCATTGCGGCCATAGCATTCCGCGTGTCTTTATTTGTCTTCATTAAGTTTTCGTTAGCTCGATGACTAACCTCCAACTCCCTTTGTACGGCTACCAGGGTCTCGGCCATAGAATCTGGCTGCCCACCTGTTGCCCCACGACCACCTCGGGGCCTACCCAAAGCAGCCAAAATAGGATCTGGCTGAGCATTTGCATTCGATGCTTCAGCGTTATTTCGGTTCCTCGTCATGACACTACACATGTTACACAAAGGAATGAGTTGATCAGGCTCACACTAAGTGATCACAAATGCAATAATCATCAAGAGTACCAAAACAACTACAAAGCATTAAACACCAAGAAAACATAACATCAATCTACAAGTTTCCCTGAGAAACTGCTCTGATACCATAAAATGTAACACCCCGTTCTAGAATCGGTTTGTTAACATCGACTTATGATATTAAACGCAGTTACAATCACATTGATTCAATTAAAATCCGGTTAAATTTTTCTTTTAAAACCAATCCGAATTTAAATTACCCAATTGCGTGACCATAACCATATTACATTGCGGAATAAAGTAATTCAAGCTTAATACCATACACTCATTTCATCAGACCAAACATTACTACTATGGTGTGCCAAGTAGTCCCCTTAGACCACTAAGGCATAAAACTCACTTTTTATTGCTTTTAAACACTAAACATATCCACTCTTTATTTATTTAAGAAATTACTATATTACTCTTATGGTCTCGATTTTTCCAATATATTATAGGATTTTTCATTAGCTACGCGTGGGTTCAAACCGCGCTCAAATCGGAGCACCGTAGCCCAAGTTATGAAATTTTTACGAAATAGAATGCTGAATTCCCCAGGACCCCCACGCTCATAGCGTGGATCTCACGCTCATAGCGTGGGCAGTCAGAAAGGTTGACGCTCATAGCGTGAATCTCACGCTCATAGCATGGGCAGTCAGGAGCAAGCACCAAAACAGGGCAATTTGACCTGCCTGTGGTGTTTTAACCATAACTTTAGTTATACTCATCCAAATTACACAATCTTGGTCTCTATGGAAAGCTAAGAACAACTTCCATCAAGACACAAAGGTCCAAATCTATCGTACAGGATACGAAATCTGGACAACAAGATAGGGTATCTTTGTTTTTAATTGGTTTTCCAACCTAAAGGTCTTCCTTCACCTATTTGACATCATATAATCCTTTTCACCACATGAATTCTAGTCTTTAAAGACACTCATACACTAAGAAGGGCATGCATACCATTTCATCTTACATATATCTTCATTAATTAATTACAACATCATCAGGTCTCAATTACATCATTGTCCTTACAAATTTCATATACATGCCAAAGGACTTAGCTACAAAAGGAACATGATCAAAGCAAGTAACCATGTACCAGATACCAATTACTACTACAATGATCATGCACTAAGTCCTCCAAAATACATCATGTGACATCAAAATATACATATAGCAATTCTAAATGGCATGCAACTCAAAATGTCAAGCTATCAGGTACAATCTACTCATGCTTCTTGCTTCGATCAACCTCACCTCTATCAGTACCTTGCTCTTGAACTCTCCTCAATTGCGCACAACCACAAGGGTTGGTCACTCCACTTGGTTCTCTTGCCTCAATCCACAATGGATCACACAACAAGGAATGATTGTTCCTCAAGCTTCCATGGAGGTAGAAGCCAACAAATCCCTCAACTTTTCATATGGTTTGGATTTAGGGGAGGAGAAATCTCACACCACACTACTCCCCACTAAGAACCAAGCTAGGATTAAGGATGAGGGGAAGAATCTAAGTGGTTTAGGCTTTTGAATCAATGGAACAGGTTGAGAAATGATGGATCTAGGGTTTTTCCCTTCTCCCTTCTTCTCCTTCTCTTCTTCCTCTCTTCTTTCTCTCTTCTTTCCTTTGCTGCGACGGGTTGGGAAGGGGAATATGGGTTCTTTAAGTGGCTTGCCACTTAACACAGATTAAGTGGGTATTGGTTCATCTATCTATTCAACTTCATTAATTACCAAACTTTACCCAAAAGTCTGGAATATTTTTTCAGGAATATTTTCAGTTTCATTTTTATATTTTGGGTACTTTTGCCTACACACATTTATATCCCTTAATTTTCACTGAGTACACTTTTTACCTCAAAAGTGACCCCAACTCACTTAATTAAGCCTTCTTCTTAATTTTACTCACTAATACATGCTTAATTATTTAATTAAAAGTAATTAATTAAATTCTTAAATTGAGGATGTTATAGCATTGGTCATGGTTTCTGTTTGCAATTGTAGGGTTAAACATTTGAAGACTTATGCATTGTGGCATTGTTGGTAATGGTAATGTTCTGTATTCTGTGGTGCCTCATTGGCAATTTTGACTACAAAAATGTCTTTCACCATAAATTCCTTAAGCATGCTTAATCTTACACACGTTTTGCATTTGGACAATATCAAACATCTAACATAAGCTTTTTATTAATCATGAGTGCACAACTTTAACAAAACACAACATTATTCATCCCTCCTCAGCTCTAGAAACAGTCAAGTATCTAGCAAACCACAAGTAACCCAAACCTTCAATATTGCAAATGTTTAATGGTTTGTTTCAAGAAGTCCCTTTATTCCACTCCAAATGCTTTTTGCATGGCCAAAACATGATTATACACTCTCTTCTCATCAGGAAGAGTTTTGGACACAGTCTCTCTCTGCATGCATCTCTTGGCCCAAGTCATCAGATTAGGACACTCTGCTTCCATTTTGAAGTTGCCAAATGTCTCATAAGTATAAAACCAGCTGTAAAAAGGAATCAGACAAAGATCAAGAAATCCAAAAGTTTCACCCCCATAAAAAGGTTTGTCACCAAGTGTCTCCTCAAGTAGCTTAAAGATTGAGATCAACTCCTTCTTCCCTGCCTCATGCTCCTCTCCTTTCGAAAGCCACATTTTCCTCCAAGTATCATACACCTGAATTGAAGATCACAAACTATCAGTGGTACTAAAATCAAATATTAGCATACAAAAAAAATCAAAATCCTATAATATATACTCCTCCCATTAAATCATAAAAACTACCAAAAATCAATGATATATTCTATTAACACTATTTTTTTTTTCTTTTAGATAGGTAAATATTAACAAGGATGAAATGCAAATCTTTTAATCCAAAACTTGAGAATGTGTAATAGCAGAGATAAGATTACAGTTCAATCTTCAAATTTTGAATTGAACCCACCAAAATTGTGTTGGGTCATTTACCAATGTCATAGTGCTACCTTTTTCATGGAAGAGCAATTTAAGAAGGTGAATGATGAAACATCTTTTACCATTCTTTTGAGAATACTTTTTCCATAGGAATTGATATGCATAATTGTTGGATTAATGGTAAAATATTATATTTTTTATGAATTTCTATTGTATTTATTTTCTCTTTTTTTTTTTTTTTTTAAATATTCTTTGTGTATAAACAAGAGGGCGATGATAGATGAGAAATTGAGAATTAGCGAGAGGGTGTATGGTGAAGTTTTGAGTTTATAAATAAACTTGTATTGTTATTATTGGGACCAAACACAAACACAAACAAACCCTAAACTACAATTATTCATGGATACAAATTTAAATTATTAGAACAAATAAAATAAAATAAGCCAGAGGCCATAATAGTACCAGGCATTAGCTTTCTCTATATCCCGCTAATAAGAATTATTATCTGAATGCGAAATATGAATCATGTTAATGTGTATTTTATCTGTTTTGAAATTTCTGTTATTAAACTTTGATCTTTCACTTCTAGACATATATTTTGGGTGAAACATGTCAGTTGTGAACTTATTTATCTTATGTGTTGTCATATCTATATTATTTTTAATGCAAGAATTAATCAAGTGATTTTTCCACTAATATTAATAAAACTTCTTATATTGATTTTAGATACGGAAATGTTTTTATGCTTTTAAATGACATCTCTTATATCATTTTACTCTCACAAAAAGGTGGGACCCATATCTTTAATTTTTTTTGTCAACTCTCTCTTCCTTTATCTATCTCTTTCTCATTCTTAAAATGACACAACTTTACATTCTTTAAAATGACAGAGATTATCCCCTTTTAGATATCATGAAATGAATTGAGGAGAGGGGGAAAAAAATGGAAATCACATCACTAACAATCAAAAGCAGTTACCTTCTTGTCAATGTAATCAACCCAGAATCTAGCATGAGCTCTCTGGTAAGGGTCAGAGGGCATGATTGGAGCTTTGTGATTCCAAACCTCATCTATGTACTGAACAATAATAGCAGATTCACATATGGGTTTTCCATTATGAATGAGAACTGGTACTTTTTTGTGAATTGGGTTCATCTGCAAAAGAAAAGGGCTCTTGCCAATTAGAAGATTCTCTTCATTGCACTCATACTTAACACCCTTTTCAGCCAATGCAATCCTAATCCTCTTCCCAAACATGCTGGCCCATGTATCCAACAAAACAACCTCGTCACCCATTTTTGCAGCCAAAGTTGTGAATTAGACAGAACTCAAGATGCTCCGAGGTACAAGTTCAGTTGGTAGATATAAACCTTTAAGGTTCTCAAGTCTAACATCACTTTGAAAAAATGTCACTGACTCATTGATGCATCAACCGATTCATGAGGCTAATAATCAACCTTCTTTAGATTACGTTTGCACTTATGTCATTATGAAGAATTTTTTCCCTCATTTAATAAATTTTATTTATCCAATTTGTACAAGAAACTACTCCCCCCCTTAATTTCCTCTTTCAAACAAGAAGACTCCCAAATAATTCATAAGACCATCCCTTTAGACTATTATCTATGCTAAATTGAAATTCTAATTTTTTATATTATTATTATTATTATTATTATTATTATTATATATATATATATATGGTTTGGTTTTTTTTGCCGCAGCAGCAAATATTTGATTTTTAGCATAGAGAAAAAAAGGGAACCCATTTGTTTTTTTTTTTTTTTAGTTACCAATATCCGACGTCGTATACTGATAAATATGTGTTTGGAGCATATAAAATATTTCTATCGCAGATGTAGAAATAATTTTTCCATATATATAAATAATTTATTTGGCAAAGAATAGAACCGATGTTGAAGTGTTAATTGGGTGTTAATATATTTTATTTGTTTTAAGTAATATTTATTATATGCTTTAAAATATATTTTTTCTGCCTTAATTGATATATGTTATTTACTTATTTTTGGTTGTAAATATTATTTGTTTTAAGTAAAATTGTATTTGATTGTGTTGATTGATGTGTAGTGTTAGATATTCATTAGTGCTAAAATGCAAAAAAAGAAAAAAAAAGAAGAAAAAGATTGAACACATGTTCTCAAAGACGGTACATCACCCGCTCAATTCTCTAGCGCCTACTAAGCTATTTCATTTGTCTAAATTGAAATTGCTATTAAATGATGAGTTTATCATCTATCATTTAACATGATCATAAAAAATTTCCTACACGCACAACATTTTGTGGGCCGGCGGTAAAAAAAATTTGGCACGCAAAACGAATCTCTATAACATAACATAATCACTTTTCCTTACAACATAACTCTTATAAAATCCTTAAATGATACATATATATAATTTATTTTGAGAAGAGTAGACCCCTATATAACTTAATATTTTCGCTATTGTTTGTAGTTATGTATTTTTGTGTCCTTGTTGCTTCTGTTTTGTTGTTCCATGTTGTCTCATTAGCCGTCCTAATAATTTACTTATCAAGAAATGACACATAGAAACATCCGTCGCAGGGTCCTATTTTTTTCTTTTGCTGGAATAGTTTATTGCAAATTTTTGTTTTCATACTACTCCACATTCTCTACAAATTGACTAGCCAAACTCCTATGTAATCACTTCTTCATCCAACTTCAGTTTTCTTTCATTGGGGTCTTCTTTCTTAAGAAATGGCAGATGAGGTGATTCTGTTGAATTTCTGGCTAAGCCCTTATGGTATGAGGGTCCAGATTGCACTAGAGGAAAAGGGCATTAAGTATGAGTACAAAGAAGAGGACATGAGCAACAAGAGCCCTTTACTCCTACAAATGAACCCAATTCATAAGAAAATTCCAGTTCTCATCCACAATGGCAAACCCATTTGTGAGTCACTTATTGCTGTTGAGTATATTGATGAGGTTTGGAAAGACCAATCTCCATTGTTGCCTTCTGATCCTCATCAGAGAGCCCAAGCTAGATTCTGGGCTAACTACGTTGACAACAAGGTACTTCCTTGGCAAGGATTTAAACTTTCTCATGTTATATATATATGGTTTTAACTTTTCTTATGTTATAGGAGTTGCACTAGAGGAAAAGGGCATAAAAATATGTTGTACAAAGAAGAGGACATGAGCAACAAGAGTCCTTTACTCCTACAAATGAACCCAATATATATATATATATATGGATTATATTTTCTTATGCATTGAATTTATTGATGAGGTTTGGAAAGACCAATCTTATTGTTGCCTTCTGATCCTCAAAAAAATTAGAGAGCCCAATTTTTTTAAGTGTGTGACAACAAGGTTTCTCTTGACAAGGATTAATATTTTCCATATATATATATATATATAAAAGTGTGCGGGGCTCATATAGGACCATATGAGAATAAATGAGAAAAAAGAAAAATAAAAATTATGTCCTAGACTTATATATGTACGTAAAAGATATTTTATCTCCTAGACTTATATGTAAAAGATAGTTTTATCTCCTGGCTATAACATGAGAAACTTTTAATGTGTTGGTTGTGATTATTTTTGCTCTTCTATCTTTATCAAATAGTATTTAGTTTGAAAATTTGTCAAAAAATTTTAATGTCTTTCACTATGTGAAATAGGTATATGAGGCTGCCGTGAAGTTATGGAAAACTAAAGGAGAAGAGAAAGAAGCTGCCACGAAAGAATTGTTAGAATGTCTTAAATTGTTGGAAGAAAAGCTGGGTGACAAGCCTTATTTTGGTGGAGACAAATTTGGCCTTGTGGATGTGGCACTTGTTCCTTTGTTCTGTTGGTTGTATACTTATAAATTCTCTGCCATTTTAATCAGTGAAGCTGAGTACCCTAATCTCATTGCTTGGGCCAAGAGGTGCACCCAAAGAGAGAGTGTGTCCAAGTCTTTTCCTGAGGAGCACAGGGTCAAAAGTTTTTTAGCGGAGAAAGGACTTGGACAGTGAGTAAATTAGAGGCACGGTACCCCATAGGAAAAAGATTGCCTCTAATTATTTATCTGCTGTGTTTTCAGAATAATGGCATAACAAAATGGCACTTAGATGTGCCTTTTTGCTACTTGTATTCCTCTTGATGGATATTTGAATCCCAGTGCAATCTGCTTTTTTATTTCAATAGATGTCTTATAAATCACGATATTGGTTTGCAAGTCAAAGTTATACAATTTATACTTTAGACATAACTAAAAATATAATGGAGCAATGATGGTACCGTGGCATAACCTCAAGATTTGACCTTCTCAACGTAAAGTGGATTTGATTCCTGAAAATCGTAACTCTTGAGGATGGTATATATATATATATATATATATATATATATATATATATATATATATATATATATATATATATATGGACAAGATCCGTTTACAAATTACACTATATATTCCCGGGAGAACATATTGTAATTAGCAAAAATTTGTATTCTCCCGAGAGAATATAGTGTAGTTTGTAAGAGTTTGTAAATATAACCTGCCAATATATATATATATATATATATATATATATATATATATATATATATATATATATATATAGTCTCTCACATATTTTTTCTCACCAAAACCAGAGTTCTCTATTCTCTTTTTTACGGATCCTATAACACCATATATACATATATATATATAGGGGCAGGATATTCTTACACCTGTGTAAGAGTTAGAAGTCTTACCCTCAATCTTGACCATTGATCCACTTGTATCCGATGACTAGCATTACTAAAAAATTAGAGCCCTTAGATAAAAGTGGGATCAACGGACAAGATTGAGAGTGTAACTTATACCGGTGTAAAATGATCCTGACCCATATATATATATATATATATATATATATATGGGGAAAACATTTATGTAGCCACTTTAGATAAGGTTGTCTACAGCTACCCTTTTTAATTAAGTATGACCGGTCATACATTAAAATCGCATTTTCTCTCTCAGCCCGTCAGCCGACAGTGTCTGAGGAAAGAGAAAAAAAGAACAGTTTTATTATTATAACTAAGTATGACCGGTCATGTAACGCCCCGTCTGTAGCCGGTTAATTAACATTCATATGATAGTAAGCACAACATGATCAACTTAATTAATGCGGAAGCTAACTGATTAATTTTTTTCTTTTTCCTTATGTATTGCAAACCTTTTAACTTCTATGGCCAAAATAAAATGGACAACATTTCGTCTGTATTTTGGACTACTGGGGATAATTCCCACATGATAATCTCCACCTGATTGATAGTTTAATATAATCCAGACATATACCATATTACCCAGCCATCCATGGCATAGGCTATCTCAATATCACATTGTCTCGAAATAATGTTCATGATGTTACTTATATAATTACATCAAATAAACAAAAGAGATGCAATTAAATAAGTAACATAGACCTGAGCATGCATAACTAACAGCATATACAAACTATCGACATGGCATAGACATCTCCTATGCTCTCAAAAAAAAATACATGGCATGTACAACTCAAAATGTGTTATGTCAGATACAAATCTAAGTATCCACAAGACCCTGACAATCATGTCAAGTAATATCTCTCATCTGGCCTCTTGCCACGCGATGCCTCGGCACCATTCGCTCCTGTACCTGAAATGGTGATCCCCATAATACGGGGTGAGATAATATAATTACCTCAGTAAGCTAGGGACCCTTGGAGGGCTCCTCCACCCCTAAGCTCACTTCTGGTATAAACACAGTATAAAAGTCTATGCATGCATCAGAATATGTATGACAATGCAATGTGCAATAATATAATCCTACTGGCCAGAGAATATAACAAGTATGTATTACGCAAGGAAACACCGTCTTGCAACATACCGTATGAGGAAACACCGTCTCATACTATGCATAAGGAAACACCGTCTTATGCCTCACACAAGGAAACACCGTCTTGTGTGGCACACAAACATACATACATATACATGTAACATATAGCAAGTCATATCCACATACCATATAAAAGTACCATCCTCCCTCGGAGTCTGGTGGAACAAACGGGGGATTAACCCTAAGGACCAAAAGCTTACCTGGCAAGCAATGTCCTCCAATAATTCTCGTGTCCACGGAGTCACGATCTTTTACAAAGTCACAACCTAGTTCCAAGATGTGAATACAATCAGTATTCCTATATACCAGTCTACCACGTCTAATTTTCAAGACTACCCCTACAAGAAACCTACACTTGATTTTTAGTCCAATTTATCAAAGTGTCCTAAATGATGATTTCATAATTTTTCCTTTTACGGGAACTAATCCCAAGCATATTTAACAAATGGACTCCCCTACAAATCACCCTCCAAGTACTCATACAATTAATCATCTCAATATTGATCACTTACCCTCTTTGAAAATTTAGAGAAAAAAGGTTTCTCAATCTAATGGCGAATCCAATGGATCCTCCTCAATTATTGGGTCTCTTGTTCAATCTTATGCCATAAATATCAAAGAAACAACAAGACCACACATCAATATTTACTCAAAAAATTTCAAATTTTTGGTTTACTATTCACATGAAAACCTAAGATCCATAAAATCTATAAAAACTTGATTAGAGTAGAGATTTCTTACCACAATTGATACTAGGATGAGGGGAGGAGAGTTTTCCAAGCCTCCTATGGTTGAAACACCCCAAAATCACTCAAAGTCTTCAAAAAATTCGAAATAGTAGAGGGGTGATATCTCACTTCACACAACTCCCCACTTGAAATTGATGGTTTGGCTTTGAAGAGGAGGGGATTTAACACACTTTTGGCTTTGGAACCAAGTGGATTGGTATAACACCTCATATATGTAAATGTGCATTTTATATTTTATTGTGAAATTAGAAGTGATGGAATAGTGAAAATCCGTGAATTATGGCCAAAATGGGCAAAAAGGGAAAAATGGTAATTGACCAGCCGTGTATTCTGAGGCATAAAAATTGAGTTAGAGATTTCATATGACAAAAATAATGCTGGAAATGGAATCAGGGCGGAAAATTGAGTGAGTAGGCAAATTTGTGAAAAAGTGATGAATAGTGATTTTTAAGTGTTAAATACTGTGGTGTGAGTGTACCGATAAGTGTTAAATTTTTATCAATATTTTGGGGAAATAAAAATATGTCATGGACTGGAAAAATATGTAGATTAAGAATTTATGATCAGAAATTTTATCGGGATTAAAGTTAGATCGCGTGTGGGACCCGCGGGACCAAAATCCACTTGGCCCCACACCCTCCCCACGCCTTCCTTCCCTTTTTCTTTCTTCTTCACCCGTGAGTTTCCCCCATTTCACAAACAAAGAACCCATCCTCTCTTCCTTGTGCCATTTCCTCAATTCTTCACCAAATCTCTTGATCTTGGTGTTGAAATCTATTGTAAACAACCTTCTAGAGCCATTGGTGGCACTTCCAAGCCTTGAATCCACCTCCTTGCTGCGTTTTTGGGCGAAGTCAGATCCGAACCATTGTGGTTCTTGGAGTTTTTGGGAGATTTTGGTCTTCCTTTGGCTTAGTGAAGCCTTGGTGGTGAACATACACTAGATTGTAAGTATATTTGTGGTATCTTTGTGGTTGATTTTGTAGATCTAGGAATTTATGCTCTAAGTCTTTAATTTTAGATGTGTGATGATAAAGAGCCCAAATGGAAAAATGCTATTAGATGAAAATGTCTTAGAATGATACTTGTAAGCTAGAAATGCTATGATAAATTTTGGTGAAAAAGTTAGGTTTTTAACTTAGGAAAATTTGTGGAAATTTCATGAAAATTGAGGTTTGGTGTAATTTGGAATTGTTGATCGTTGTAGGGTGCCTCACACGGACGTGATTGTGAAAGGTTGATTTGGAGCATACGTTTGGAACGGATTTGCTTGTGTTGAGGTAAACCCTTGGAACTTGGGTTTAATCCCTTGTGTGCTCCACCACACCTAGTGGAAGGTTGTGGTTGGATTATGTGTTTATGGCATTGTGTGATTATGTGCTTGTATGCCATATTGCTTGAATTGTGTGAAAATTGTTTGGTCACTGGCCAGTTGACGTGTGTTGGGTTTGGACATCCGCTGGTTTCATTTCGTGTGGGAATGCCAGTTGGGTATGCCGTGGGGTCGACTCTGGGAGTGACACCAGGATGAGCCAAACGTGGGACATCCGCCGGATAGGGCTCATGAGGAGTTCCGGTTGGGTTTGCCATGGAGTCTTCTCAACCATGGGAGAGGCGCCAGGATTGTCTCGGGAGTTATATGATGGAGTCCTTGAACATAAATCCAATTGTGGATGTTCTCGGTTTGTCTCCAGTTGGTGGTGATATTGTATTGCATGCATATTATATGATGTCATATTTGCACATTGAGCGAGCCATGGAGTGGAGAGAGCCTCTAGCTCCATTGGTTTACTGAGATATATTTGTATATCTCACCCCGTGTTTGGGGGACCACATTTCAGGGCACTATGAGCCGGGAGGAGCTTCGGGCAAGAAGCCCGCATAGTGGACAGTGGATTGCATGCGGTGCATTGGGCTTGCATGACATTTTGGAGGAGACTATGGAGTGCACATAGCATGACATTAGTATTTTGAGACTTAGGTCATGAACATATTGCATGATGTTGTTTCCATGCTTTTGTAGTGTTCATGATTACTTTCTAAGTCTTGTGTATTGCTTATTATTCATGACATGGATAATTGTATATTTTGAGTGAGCATGGGACTTGTCCATAGCCACATTCATTGCATTTGAAGTCTTGATGATTATGTTGTAAAATGGTCCATATTTGTTGTAAAATGGCCATTATATTGAGGACTTTGTAAATGATGCATGATTGAATGAAAATGCATGATGGAAGGGCCTAGAGCCTACATTAGAGTATGTTTATGTGTTGAGTGGAGTACTAAGGGGTTAGGGATGGATTACACAACTCTTTTTGGGTTGAAAATGCTGTATTCTGTCACTTTTACTGCATAGTAATCGATTACCCAAGCATGGTAATCGATTACCATGCAACAGGGGACGAAATAAATGCTATTGTCTCCACTGGTAATCGATTACTGAGGCTTGGTAATCGATTACCATGTGAGGTAATCGATTACCCAAGATTGGTAATCGATTACCAGAACAGAGGATGCAAAATTTTAGCTACTGCCTCATTTTTGACAGGTGGTAATCGATTACCACCCACTGGTAATCGATTACCACAGTGTAATTTTCGAAAATTCAGGTTTTTCTAGACTAAAAGAAAGGGGCTTAACTTGGTGGGTAGAACTCCAAATGGTACGTGGTTTGAAACCACGCGTAGCTAACGTAAAGGACTATAACATGGTAAAACGTGAGAGTAAGATGGTGGGTTTAAATGAATTGAATAAAAAGAAAGATTAGTGATGTTAGTAAAATGTATGATTCCGCGAATAGCATTTACAATCATAGTGTTGTTTTAATTGATTACGCAAAAAGTTATTGTTATGAAAAGGAATATGATAAAAGAAAAAAAGTTGCCCGTAATTTAATTAACCCAATTACAGTGATTGTAACTGCGCTTAATATCATAATCAATGTTAACAATACCGGTGTACAACGGGCTGTTACAATTGGAGGTCTCTAGCTCTCTCTATAAATTTTTGAAGATTTTTCCCCAAAACCCCATTTTTCTTTCTTTTCTCCTCTGTCGACTTGCTTGCTGCGCGTAGAAGATGAAGAGTAATAGGAAGCTTCATGGACTTAAGTGACTCACTAACCAAGTGGGTATAAGTTTATCTATCCCGCTCACTTAACTCTCATTCTAACTTTGCATACTAGTCCAGAATATTTTTACGGTAATATTTACCATTTTACTTTTTACTTTCGAGTAACTTTATTTACCCGCATTTCTACAACTTAATTGTTATTTTAACTCCTTTTTCACCCAATGTGACTTTATTTCTTTTTCTTTTACTTTCCTTATAATTATTCCTCAATTTCATGATTAAAACCCTTACTTCATAATTAAATCCAACACTACCTGTAAGGGTTATTATAGGTCATACTTTGTTAAAAAGGGATAGATGTAGATAACTTTATCTAAAGTGGATGTGGAAATACTTTTCCCTATATATATATATATATATATATATATATATATATATAAGATAATAAGTCTCGCCTATACACTCAAAAGGATGTGGGGCCCACTTCAATTTTTTTTTCCTATGCAATGGGACTCACATTAGTTTGTGAGTGTAATATAAGATATCTTGTCTCATGTTGCATAAAAAAATATAATCTTATATATATATATATATATATATATATATATATATATATATATATATACATATACATATATATATATATATATATATATTTGGACGACAAAACAATATACATATTGCCACAATAGAAAACAATTTCAATACTACCGTAGCATGTACTCCCTCTATTCACAATCAAACACGTGTTGAAACACTGTTTTTATCTCTAACTTATCACTATAGCAATATTGATTCTTA
Source organism: Gastrolobium villosum (assembly GCA_032173675.1). Taxonomy (NCBI): domain Eukaryota; kingdom Viridiplantae; phylum Streptophyta; class Magnoliopsida; order Fabales; family Fabaceae; genus Gastrolobium; species Gastrolobium villosum. The sequence continues at coordinate 7,117 of JAVKPL010013122.1, read as the reverse complement.
ATTTTGATTGGAGGGATGTATTGAAAATTCGATGAGACGGTAGTATTGAAAAAAATTCCCCACAATAACCTTTTGTAACCATAAGGGCTCGTTTGGTGGACATGATAGGATAATGGTAGGATATGATACGGGGCTGATAAGTATAATGACCCTCACTAGTAATTGTGGAATTAATATTGAAGAATAATTAGAAGTAAAAGAAATAAAATCACCTTTGGTGAAAAAGGAGTTAAAATGACAGTTAAGGGATAAAAATGTGGGTAAACAAAGTTATCCGAAAAGTGAAAGTAAAGTTAAAAATATGACTAGAAAAATATTCTAGTCCACTGGGTAAAGTTTGGTAATGAATGGAGGTGTGTAGATAGATAAGCTACTACCCAGTTAAAGTAACTTGGCCTGTTTAATTTTTTGGACACCGTAGCACCACCCTTATTTCTCCTTCAATTCCCGTAAGGCCCTGTGCCTTTCTTCTCCATGGAAGCTTAGGGTTTCTTTTCTTTTTCCTCTCATTTCCACTCATTTTGCCACCAAAAGTCATGACGCCATACATGAATCTTTAAGGAAAAAGGCTAGTGAATCCATTCCACCACTCTATTTGGGCTGATTTGGCTTATGGAGAGAGATATTCATCACCCCCAATTCGTGGCACTATTCATCATTGTGAAAAAAGTGGAGCTTTTGAGTGAGCAAAGCTTAGGTTTTGTTCTTTGGAGCCTGGAATAACCACTATAGGTAAGAAACCTCTAATTCTATGGTGTTATGTTTGTGATTTAAGTCTTGATAATTGTGAGCATATTTTGGTGGGAAATAATTTAGTTTTGAATTTGAAATTGATGATGAATTAGTGTTGTTAATGAAGTTATAGTGTTAAATAGCATGATTATGAGTTTGAATGTTAAAAAAATTCCTTGCATCTCCCTCCCTAAAATTCAGCCATGTAGTGATGGTAGGGGTGTATGTGCAAACATTTAATTGCTTGGTTTGTGGAGGATTATATGTATTTGAAAGTGTGAATTGAGTGATTAAATTGGAAGTATAAAAGATTATACTTTGGAAAACCCTTATCTTTGAATTTGGCCTATAGGGTTATGTGGGGGTTAATTATGTTAAAAATTATTTGGTGATATTTAAATAAAAGATGATGATGGATATTCGATGTAGTGATGAAGGGAATGGTTGCTAACAAAAGATAGCTTGAGAAAAAGTCATGAACACACCTGTATGTGTCATTTTCAACTCTTAAAGAAGTAAATGGGTTGGAATTGTATTGGACTTGGAATTATGATTTGTAAGTTATGTTAAGGACATGATAAGTACATGTAAAGTGAGAAATGCCCACTAAGAGTTAGTGGTTTTATACTAACTAGCTTTGGGGTCTATATGTAAGTTTGAAAGGAATTAGTATATGACTTGTGTATTAGCATAGAATTGGCATAAGCTTTGTGAGAAAGGTGAAAGCAATAAAGTGTGTGTCTTGTATAATTACATGGCATTGTATCATTTTATTGAGTTTGTTTTGAATTCTTCTCTAGGTGTGCCTAGGGATTTCGAACATTTGGATCCTTTTGGAGGAAGATAAGTGACTTATGTGACAAGTAAGACTATTGTTAAAGCTTCAAGAGGTAAGCTCTATGTTTATGGGGTTCGCTCCTACTTTGTGTTCCGCCATAGTGTACGAACTGTGGTCATGTTGTATGATATGTATGAGATATATGATATAGATGCTGATATGCGATCAGCATATAGGAAATTACAAGGCAAAAAGAGGAAGAAAATGACTCAATCAATGCAAGAAAGGCAGAGAAAAAGAGTAAAAACATCCAAAGTCTGAATATCAAGGAAGATAAACAAAAGAAGGCAAAAACATATCAAAAGAGACCTAGGTTCCCATGCTCACAGCGCGGGAATGGCGCTCTGAGCGTGGGAGATGAAAATTTGGCAGAAGGTCCCGCGCTGAGAGCGCGAGATCCGCGCCATCAGCGCGGGAGGTAGAAATTTGGCAGGAACTCCCATGCCCTGAGCGCGGGAGTGGCGCTCTGAGCGTGGGAGGCGCGGAAATATGAAGATTCAAATGTTGCAAATTAGGTCAAAGTCTCTTATAAAAAGAGACTCAACCTTTGAAGAAGGCACATCTCTGAATACACATCACAAAACCTAGAGGAGGCGTTCTTCGTGTTCGTCACTCCATTCTTGTACTTTTTCTTTATGTTCTTTTTCAGTTCATGTTGAAATCAGATCAGCAATCATGATGTTGATTGGCTAGATCTATTTCTGTAGTCAGGGGCATGATCCCTTTGTAAACAATTGTTACAAGGATTGAATTATTCTATGTATTGAATTTAATATATTTCATCTTTTATCTTGAGCGTATTGATATTATTTCTGTTAGATCTGATCAACCTAATAGGGAATGATATTCTGGGGATCAGGATTCACAATAGGGATATTGGAATACTGATCCTGAAAGGAGATAAAGATGACTCTCCATGCATGTTCTAGGGATAGACTTGTATGGATTGCAGTCGTGGGATTTATCTACATAATGCTTATTTTCAGGCGGGATTACTAAGGGATTAGGGTTCCAACTGAAGTAAAGGGTTAGATCGCCAAGGGATTGGGATCTAACTAATTATTTCTAAAAAGATGATAATTTGTCTGAGTTGTTAATTCCGATAGGTATTATGAATCAATCCGAAGTAAAATTGGGAACAATTGGTAAATGTACCCTGGCTACAGTCTTCTTCATCACTTCTTCTACAAAAATATTTCTTCAATTATTTTAAGTCTTTTTCAGAAAAACCTAAAAACAAGTCTTTACATTTTGAGTTACCATAGTGTGGAAATACCAATTGATTTATCTAACTTAAGAGGACTGGTTATAGTAGTAATTGTTTATCAATCCCTGTGGAGACGATCTTACTTATCACTTTATTACTTGGAACGATCGGTACACTTGCCGAGATCGCAACAAGTTTTTGGCGCCGTTGCCGGGGATTGTGTTTACAATATTACAGTTAACCGTAGATTCTTGAGATTAGATTCCTATTTTTTTTTTATTCTTTTTATCTTATTTTGTGTTGTTCAGGTGTTACTAATAATTTTCTCTGATTTTTATGCGAGGTAGACTTCCGCCTAAAGACTTTGTAATAGATTCTGAAATTACAAAGACAGAAAAGCAACTAAGGAAGGCTGCTAGACAGATCATTTGGGAAGATTTGAAGCACACACCTTTACAACCAATTCAAGAGATGGCAGAAAATAACAATGTTGGTCATGGGCGAGGAGGAAATGCCAACAATCAACCTCCAAGACTGTTGAATACAATTTTGACTCCAGTATTCAACAGGGCCAATTCAAGCATAGTCAGGCCAAATGTGGAGGCTAATAATTTTGAACTCAAGCCATCATTAATTTCTTTGGTGGAAAGGGTTCAATTTTCTGGAGCTGATGATGAAGATCCACATGAGTTTATAGACCGATTCTTGATGGTCTGTGATACCACCAAACACAATGGGGTATCTACAGATGCTATCAGGCTTCGGTTGTTTCCTTTCGCTGTTAAGGGAAAAGCATTAAGGTGGATCGAACGACAACCAGCAAACAGCATCCTTACATGGGAAGATCTGTCCAACAAATTCTTTGATCATTTCTTCTCCATGGAAAAATATAATCAGCTGGTGAATGAAATCACAAACTTTCGCCAGTTGGAAGGAGAATCACTATGTGCAACTTGGAACAGATTCCAAGAATTAAACAGGAAATGTGCACATTACGAAGGAGATGATGATAGAAAAGTGGTGATATTTTTCAATGGAATCACCCCCGAAACAAGGATGATAATAAATAGTGCCGCTGGAGGTTCTATTCGGGAAAGCACATCTGAGCAGGCTATTGAGTTGATCAAAAAGCTTGCAAGAAATGAAAATGAAAGTGTGCTAGTTCCCACACAAAGAGCAGTGAAAAAACCCACAGATAATGATGTAATATCATTATCTAAAAAGTTTGACAGCTTAAGTGAAAAATTTGACAAATTTCAAGTGTCAAAGGTTCAAACAACTCCACCGATTTGTGACCAATGTCAAGAAAGTCATGAATCCAGTGAATGTCCAAATCCATCTTCCGAAGATTCACTTCAACAATTACAGGTGAATGGGATCTGGTACGATCAGCGTCCTCAACAACAAAATTTCCAGCGAAATCAAAATTTCCTTGGAGGTAACAATAATTTCCAACGGAGAACTCAAGGATCAGGTATGGATTTCAAAACTAGCAATAATTATACTCAATCTTCTCAGACTCAGCAAAAAGAGCCAGCCGAGTGGGAGAAAGCTTTCGCTCAAATGGCTAAGGCTTCCAATGATATGGCTCAGCATACCAATGCTTTCATGGAAGAAACCAGAGCCAACAATAAAAACACAAATGCTTCCATTAAAAATCTGGAGAATCAGATAGGCCAGCTGGCCAAACAATTTTCAGAAAGAATTCCAGGTACCTTCCCAAGTAACACAGTCAACAATCCAAAGGATGACTGTATGGCTGTTACAACAAGAAGTGGTAAGATACTAACAGTTCCAACAAAAACATCTGTGGAGCTGGAAAAAGAGAAAGAGGAGCAAGAAAAGGAAGCAATTGAACCAGAGATTGAGGTAATTATAAAAGAAAAAGAAAAAGAGCAGGTTGCAGAACAACCAGTGGTGGCAAAAGAAAAGCATGAGTTAAGACACGAGTATGTTATGTCTAAGGCACCCTATCCAGAAAGATTCAAGAAGGGAGCCTACAACAAACATTATGATAGATTCTTGGACATTTTCAAGAAACTACATATCAATATTCCTTTTGCAGAAGCCCTAGCCAATATGCCAGGATATGCAAAATTCATGAAGGATCTTTTATCTAGGAAACAAAAATTGCAGGAATGTCAAACTGTAACACTCACTGAAGAGTGTAGTGCTTTTATCCAGCAGAAAATTCCAGATAAACTGAGTGATCCAGGAAGTTTTAATATTCCTATTGCTATTGGTGATATTGGCATTGGGAAAGCTTTATGTGATCTCGGGGCTAGCATTAATCTAATGCCCTTATCAGTTTACAAATCATTGGGGATTGAGGAATTGAAACCCACCGAGGTATCACTCCAATTGGCTGACAGGTCTGTAAGGAAACCCAATGGTATCATAGAAGATATTCTTGTCAAAGTTGATAAGTTTATCTTCCCTGCAGATTTTGTTGTATTGGATATGGGAGAAGGGAGTGAGAAGCCCATGTTATTAGGAAGACCCTTTTTGGCTACAGCCCGAGCCCTAATTGATGTTGAACAAGGGATGATTAAACTAAGAATGAACGATGAGGAAATTATCTACAATGTTTCAGAAGCTATGAAGAGACCAGCTGATAATAATGATTGTTTCCAAGTTGAATCTGTTCGACATAAGAAAGAACGACCTCAAGAGCTTGATTATGAGTTGAAGGCTCGTGATTATGTACCTTTTGAAAAAGAAGGACTTACTGTAGAGGTACTGAAAGAGAAAGCTGAAGACATAGAGGTTGGTGCCCCTAAAGTTGAGTTGAAGCCATTACCAGACACTTTGAAATATGTGTTTTTAGGAGATGGTAATACTTATCCGGTAATCATCAACAAGGCTCTATCTGAAGGCCAAGAAAAAGAGCTGGTGGAAGTTTTAAAAGCTCATAAAACCGCAATAGGATGGTCTATTGCTGATTTAAAGGGCATAAATCCTTCCTTTTGTACACATAAGATTCTCCTGGAAAATGATATTAAACCTGTGAGGCAACCACAAAGGAGATTGAACCCAACAATGAAAGAGGTGGTAAGGAAGGAAGTTGTAAAACTTCTTGATGCAGGAATGATTTACCCTATTTCTGATGCTGCCTGGGTAAGTCCAGTTCAAACAGTGCCAAAGAAAGGTGGGGTAACAGTAATTACCAATGCAAAACATGAGTTGATTCCAACCAGAACCATCACGGGTTGGAGAATGTGTGTTGATTACAGGAGGTTGAACACAGCTACACGGAAGGATCATTTCCCATTACCCTTTATTGATCAAATGCTGGAAAGATTGGCGGGCCACTCTTATTATTGCTTCTTGGATGGGTATTCAGGCTACAACCAAATACCTGTAGCTCCTGAAGACCAGGAAAAGACAGCTTTTACTTGCCCATTTGGAGTCTTTGCATACAGAAGAATGCCATTCGGCCTTTGCAATGCACCTGCCACATTCCAAAGGTGCATGCTGTCCATCTTTTCAGATATGGTGGAGAAAGGTCTAGAGGTATTTATGGATGACTTCTCTGTTTTTGGCTCTAATTTTGATTTTTGTTTGAACAATTTATCCAAAGTTTTGAAAAGATGTAATGAGACAAATCTGGTTTTAAATTGGGAAAAGTGCCATTTTATGGTAACTGAAGGTATAGTGCTGGGACACAAAATTTCTAATGCAGGGATTGAAGTTGATAAAGAAAAATTAATGTTGATTGAACAACTTCCCATCCCTGTAAATATAAATGATGTTAGGAGTTTCCTAGGACATGCAGGTTTTTACAGGCGATTCATCAATGATTTCTCCAAGATTGCTAAACCATTAAGCCAACTCTTGGTGAAGTGACAGCTCCCGATTGGAACCTTCCATTTGAACTCAATGTGTGATGCCAGTGCATGGGATGGAATTGGTGCAGTCCTTGGTCAGCGTAAGGAAAAGTTATTACATGTCATTTACTATGCTAGCAAAGTTTTGAATGATGCTCAAATTAATCAGATGCAACAACTAGAAAGAAATGTTAGCAGTAGTTTATGCATTGGACACATTTAGACCTTACTTGTTAGGATCTAAAATTGTTGTTTTTACTGACCATTCTGTTATTAAGTTTTTGATGACTAAGCAGGACGCAAAACCACGGTTGTTAAGGTGGATGCTACTTTTTCAAGAATTTGATTTTGAAATTCGGGACAAAATTGGAGTAGAAAATAAAGTGGCTGATCATCTCTCTAGAATCCAGGCAAAAGAACTACAAGATAGTTCAGAAAAGAAATCAATAATTATTTCCCGGACGAGAGGTGATGGCAGTCTGTTCCTCCTATGGTTCGCAGATTTTGCCAACT